>CAUYRT010005381.1:0-15130 GCA_963574885.1 Lepilemur ruficaudatus
TTAGAAAGATCACTGCTAAATCTTATAAACTGAAGGTACTTACATGTTGGATGCTTCAAGAAAATTCTCTTGCTTCAAAGTTGAAATGGTTCTGTTAAATTAGAAAAAGATCTTTCATGTCTGACTTCATATCCATGGGAACTTTTTTTGCTTAATCTTTTTCTTATTTTTAATTTTTTTTAATGTAGAGATGGGGCTCTCACTCTTGCTCGGGCTGGTCTCAAACTCCTGACCTCAAGTGATCCTCCCACCTTGGCCTCTCAGAGTGCTAGGATTACAGGCGTCAGCCACCGCGCCCAGCCTCTTTTTTTTGCTTAATCTTTGAGGACTTTGGAAGACAGTATAGTTGGTTGTTAAGGTTTGTGGGAAGGTGCTTCAGGTCCTTGGCATAGTTCTCCCTGCTTTACAGTTACTGATCGTAAGTTCAGGAGGGACATCCTGTGGTTGCATTTGCGTAGTTTTATCCTCTGGAGCAAGATCGTGTGGTGCAGAGAATTCAGGCCTTGGCGTCAGGTCTCAGGTCATTTTCTGACCTGTGTGTCACCTGCAGAATGGAGATGCTGCCATCCTGCTTTTAGGCAGCAACGGGCGCTTGCAAAGCGTCGGCTGGGAGGGGAGTGCAGGGCGTGTTTGGGAGACAGGCAGCGTGAGCAAAGGCAAGCGCTCTCCGAGCGGCGCGGTGTGGACGGGAGCGTGAAGCTTGATGCTGCTGGAGCACAACGTGCTGGCAGGCGGAGGACAGTGGTGAGGCTGGAGGGGGCAGACCTCAGAGCACCTCCTCACACCCCATCGGAGCACAAGGGCTTTCTCCTGCAGGTGCCAAGGGGCCACGAACAGTTCTGAGCGTCTTTATTTTCGGTAAGGCATTCAGATGGCACGGAGGAGGGCAGCTTTGAAGGGGACAAGATTAGCACACAGGATGTCTAACAATAGAGTCAAGGAGGGCTTGCCTTGTAGGGAAGTCAAGGACAGGTGGGCAGGGCATTTAGGGGTGCCCAGCTGGAGAGGCAGGATGGCTGTGCACAGGTCGAGGAGCCAGTTAGGTGACGCGGGTTCAGTTCTGGCTGCGTGGGTCTGTGGGGCCACTAGGTGGCGCTGTCCAGTAGGTGCTTGCCTGGATTGTAACTCGGGATTCAGCTGTAGGTGGCAGCCGGACCCTGAGTGTGCACAAGCAGGTAGCTCTGGAAGGGCACAGGCCACAAATGGAATGCCGCATTTACACGGTGGCCCACGGAGGGCCTAGGGTGGGCGAAGTCACTGGAGCTAAGAAAGCAAGTTTAGGTACAAGGTGTGCCCGATGAGGAGGGCCACAGAGCTGAGCCCTAGAAAACAGTTCACTGGCTTAGTCCCCACGGTGACCCTATTCTGTAGACAGGTGCGGATCAAGATGAGGGGGTTTGGTGGTGAGTGGGAGACGAGGAAACAAATCACCCTCAGAAACTAATTCTTGGGTGTGATCCCTCCCTCCCTCCCGTAAACACTTTTTAGCAGCTACTCGGCGAAGCACTGTGAGAAGTGCTAGGTATATAATAATTAGTCAAACTAACGTTGCAAAGACACGGTTTTCACCCTACTGGGGTGACAATGTTAAGCCAAATACATTTGCGATTATAAATGACGGTCCCTGTTGTGTGGGGAAGACCAGGGTGGTATGGGAAGACCATACCACCTAGGTATGGGAGCCCTAAAAGGTGCTCTGGGCTGCTGAGACTGTGTGGGAGACTGGGAGATGCTCAGTAAAGGCCTTCCTAAATGGGGGAGCAGCAGCTTGGAGGCCTGGAGGGGACAGGAAGGTGCAGGAAGGCAGCCGGCGTGGCTGGAGGCAGTCACTGAGGTCAGAGAGCTGTGGGGCCTGGTCGCCTTGCTGTGGGCCTGGGCTTTGTTCCCTAAATGCAGTGGAAATGCCTTAAAAGAGTTGTCAGCAAGCAAATGATATAGATCATGGCATTTTGAAAAGTTGTTTTTTTTCTTTCTGGCCTCTATGTGGAGTATGGGTTGGAGGGAAGCCAGAGTGTGCGTGGAGGGACCACAGAGGGGACAGTGGCAGTTGAGGAGATGTGGTGGTGGCTGGGACTAGGGCACTGGTGGGAGCCGTGGGGGGTGAGGTGTAGACGGGTTTGGTAGGTCCTGCAGAGACCTACCAACAGACCTGTGCTCTGGGAGTCCCAGCTTTCTTATTTGAGCCCCCGAGTGATGGAGGAGGTGCTATTGGTGGAGATGGAGGAAATATATTTATGTTCTTCTTTAAAGTGGAATATTTGGGTCATAGAAAAATAACATTTGTTGAGCATCTCTGGAAAAACTCATCATTTTTCATTTGGGCCAACATAGCACATTTACTTTTTTAACACACTCATGTTTCTTTTTTCAAAAAACAAATTTATGCCATTTATTTTAAAAACAAACCCTTTGACTTCTGTCCAGATGTCTACGAGAATACAGTTATCACAATATACACCAAGATAACCAGTAGTTCTGTTCATAAATACACTAAACTGTGCTGAAATAATCTATTGACACAAATCAATTTTTTAAGAGCTTCAGTGGAACTGGACCTTCTTCTACAGGCATTATAGTTATTTTTCCAAACTAAACCAGTATACTTTTGAGGTTTGGGTTAACTGGGTACTTCTCTTTCATTGAGAATATGAGCTAAAACAGATCTTACGGTTAAAGTATTCACCATTTAGAGAGGCAAAGAGCTTCAGCTGGGGACAGATACGGTGACATGTTCCCTGACAGGTTCACAAATCAAGGGGTGTGAAAGGTCCTTAGGAATAATTCCATCAATAATTGCTTCCTGTCCTTTTATTCTGCAAGTACACAGTAGCGGTAAGTGACAACCAAAATGCATGCCTTTTCATCCAGATCAGAGGTTGGCAAACTTTTTCTGCAGAGAGCCAGAGCATAAATATTCTGGGGTTCTTGGCCCGTACGGCCTCTAGGATGAATCATGACAATTTGTAAAAGAATGGATGGGGCTGCGTTCCAATACAACTTCATTTTTTGACACTGAAATCTGCATTTCATATGATTTTTATATGGCACAAAATATTATCCCTTTTTTGATTTTTCTTATCTCTTTTAACCACTTGAGAGTGTGAAAACCATTCTTGGATTTTGGTCCATACAGAACCAGGTGGGAGCCTGATGTGGCCCGTGGGCCATCATTTGTTGACTCGCGCTATGGATAGCCGGCTCACATGGCCGGGTAGTCACCGCACTCTGAAGACACAGTGTGTGCACTGCTAATTACTTGCAGGTTTTACGTCCACAGTCATCCACCGTTTTGTTTTCTTTCCACTGTTTTTCAATCGAGGCAGAGTGGTGGTCCTAACATTTCGTGTATCCCATAATTGCCCGAGTCCACATTCTTTATCTTTCTGTCAAAAGTAACAGCTGATTTTTATCTACAATGATTCTTTACCATTAGGAAATATAACCTTTAGTCCATTGAAGAAACACTCGTGGCCTCCAGCTGTGCTGTGTTCCACTGACTGGCACACGAAGGCTGTCGATCTGAGGCCGGTGGTCTTTGTCGATGTGCCTTTCATGTGTCCCTCCCGGGATGCTTTGCGGCACTGCACTGCTCACTTAAAATCTTGAATCTGAGTCGTTACCTTAATAGGGCTTTTCAGTTATAAGTCGTGTGTGTGGCTCCTAGCTCGCAAGGAGTTCAATTTTAGCTTTGCATTTTTAACTTAATTATCTTTTCTGTTCCCGTCTCTCACTTTGCTTTTATCCATGCATTAGATATAATCACAAGCGAGGAAGAAGGAAGGCGTCTTTGATAACCCTGCCTTGTTTTATGTCCTGGCTAATGGCACAGTTTCTTAGGCAACTTACAGCTCTTGCTTTTAAGGCCTAGACCACATTCCCAGTCCGAAGCTGCTCCACCAGCAATGATCCAATTACCTGAAACATTTTTATTATCTGCAGATTTTCTGAAAATTGCTTCTGCAGTGGGGGATTGCCAGATGTCACCTAGAACACAAAAACAGCCCCACCACGGGCCTCTGCAGAGAAAGAAGTCCAATCTTCCTTCTGAGGTTTTTTTTTTTTTTTTTTTAAAAACCGAACTCATTTGGACTGCATTCTGTCTCTTCGTTAAGATTAAAGTAGTCTCAGGAACAGGGGCTGGAAGAAGGCTCTATCTTTTTGGGTTGATAAGAGCTTTTCCTGTTATAATTGAGTTCTCATGCTGGAATGAATGGTCGTCTTTTTGCAGGTTCAGTGTCTGTGGTCAGATATCAATCATTCGCTTCCCTGACACCGTCAAGCAGATGAGTAAATACAAAGTTGTCCTGTCATCTCAAGACAAGGACAAGTCTTTGGTCACCGTGGAGACGGATGCTCATGGATCATTTTGTTTTAAAGCAAAACCGGGGACCTACAAAGTTCAGGTACGATGAGTTTTTTACAATTTAAAATATTTGAGTAAAAGCAATGATTTTTAAAACGGTTATTAGCAAAAATGGGGTTTGAGAAGAGAAGGAGCATTTCAATTTCTAAATTCTTATTTTATTTTTTGAGACAGAGTCTTACTCTGTTGTCCCAGCTAGAGTGCCGGGGTGTCATCGTAGCTCACAACATCCTCAAACTCCTGGGCTCAAGCAACCCTCCTGCCTCAGCCTCCTGAGTAGCTGGGACCATAGGCATGTACCATAATGCCTGGCTAATTTTTATATTTTTAGTAGAGACGGGGTCTTGTACTTGTTTAGGCTGGTCTCGAATTCCTGACCTCAAGTGATCCTCCTGCTTCAGCCTCCCAGAGTGCTAGGATTACAGGTGTGAGCCCCCGCACCAGGCCCTAAATTCTTATTTTTAAGTCTTTACATTATTGCATGTCACAGTTATAGAGCTAGACAAGCATCCTGTTCAGAAATAATGCCGTCTGCCTCTCTCTTTCCTGGTCATGGTGTTTATTATGGGTTAGTATCAGGCTGCCAGTCACACCTCCACCTCTCAGGCTTCTGGCTGCTGTAGAATATCCATGAGTCCAAGGGGAGATTGAAATGAATTCAGTTATTAATGGCAGCTCAAAAATTGCCAGAACTGAGGCCCACCCACCGTGCCCTCAGTGCAGTGGCCCTGCCCCGGTGAAAGACAGTGTTTCTCTGGGTCGCAGGCTCTCCCCATCCAATCAGTGGCTGCTCCTCCTGGGGTTTTTTTGTTGTTTGATTTTTTGAGTGAGGCTCTCCTTCTGTCGCCCAAGCTATAGTGCAGTGCGCAGTGGTGTCGTCATAGCTCACTGTAACCTCCAACTCCTGGGCTCAAGTGATCCTCCTGCCTCAGTGTCCCATGTAGCTGGGGCTATAGGAGTGCACCAGCACGCCTGGCTAATTTAAAAAATTTTTTTTTGTAGAGACAGGGTCTCATTATGTTGGCCAGGCTAGTCTCAAACTCCTGGCCTCAAGTGATTCTCTTGCCTTGGCCTCTCAAGGTGCTAGGATTATGGGCGTGAGCTGCCGCTCCTGGTCTTCCTTCCTGTGGAAGAGCCAGTAATGGGAGAGCAGCGGGACGAGAAGTTCCCCTACCCTCTCAGACTGTGCTTTCCTCTAGGGCAGGGTGGGATCCCTCCCTCTGTGGGGACACAGGGTAGGAAGTAGCATTCACCCTGCTTCCATCAAGCAGTGTGGCGTGTGGGTTGGCAGCTGCTTTCATTAGACAATAGCCAGCTGCTTGCGAAGATGGCCACGTTGACAAGCCTTTGGAAGCCCTTTTCCAAGCAAGGGCAGAGTAATCTTTATTAGGGGTAACATAGGTGACCCCTTCTCCCATCCTTCTTTCTAGCCTGGGAAAGACACACAGAAGAAAAGGAAGAAAAAAATGCCTCATTTCCACCACGGAGTCACCCACATAGTGTCAGCAGGTTCACGGCTTATGTTATGAGTGACATAAAGGCAGGGAAAGGGCCTGGGATTTAGTATGGGTTCCAGCCGGCATTCAGGTGATGTGTGTCAGCTTTGTGTGCCTCTGTGGGGAATGATGTCAAATACACTCTGGTGCACACCCACCGGACTCATTTTTTAAGGCTGATTTTTTGTTTCTTGATAGAAATATGTTGGCTTCCTACAAGTTATTCATGGATTTGTTGTGATTATAAAACTAGGCCTGGAAATGAACCTTTGTCCTTCAAAATCTATTAGCCTTGGACTCAGATGAATGTTCCAGTGCCCTGTAGGTCCAGGGAGGAGCAGCCCTCGTGAAGCCTCTAACGTTCCTTCCATGTGTTTCTGCAGGTGATGGTTCCGGAGGCAGAGACCAGAGCGGGGCTGACACTGAAACCCCAGATGTTTCCTCTCACTGTGACCGACAGGCCCGTGATGGATGTGGCCTTCGTACAGTTCTTGGCATCCGTTTCTGGGAAAGTCTCTTGTTTGGGTGAGATGTCACTTGGAAGCAAGAACGGATAGTTTCAAAGAAGCAGGCAGGCAGGGGCGGGATTCGGGTGAGCCTTTCCTCATTGGGTAGATTAATGGTGACCGCAGACTCCTCCTCCTGGGGAGTGGCTTTTGCAAGTCAGTATTGCACATAGTTCTTTCTGAATGATTGTTGTGTGAGTCACCAGAAACGTTCTCCTGGAGTATTTCCGCTTTAGCTCCTGGAGGAGCATATAGGTGTTTTTTTTCCCCCTCTTATTGTGAAAGGAAGATGGAAACAGGACCAGGTGTCAGTCCTAGCTCTGTGTCTTACCATCAGTTAGACTGTATGCATTTTATCTGCCCATCCTCAGTTTTTGTCCGTAAAATGGGATTACTACTCTTCTCGAGCTAAGCGCATAGACTCTGGAACCGGACTGCTCTGTTTGACCCCTAGCTGTGTGACCTGGGGCAAGTTACCCAACCTCTCTGTGCTTCTGAGTCCCTTATCTTCATCTGTAATGTGGAGATAGGAATAGTACCTACCTCACAGGGTCATGAGGGTCAAAGGAGTTCGTGTATCTTTAGGCTTTAGAACAGCACCTGGAACACAGAAAGAACCATGTAAATCCTTGCGATTATTGGTGATAGTACCATGGTGATAAAGGGCCCGGTGGTGTGCGTGGTTAAAGTGGGTATTCGGGAGCTGTTGCATCACCTTTCTTTCTCTCTGGCTCCTGTTAATTCTCCAGGAATGTTACTTCCCCCATTTCATCTCCCGGCTCACTTAGTAGGTGCTTTACCCTTTCCTCTAGCACAGCCAGGAGTGCTCCGCAAAGGACAGGGCCGCTCTCACTGCCTGTGCCTTCGTTGTTTGCACTGATGGCCTGCACGGGGGGCGGGGACGGGACCCTTGTTGGCGTCGAGTGGATACACATCAGCTTTAGAGAAGCCCTCCTGGCACGGCCTCCCAGGAGCTGAGCGGTAGCAAGCAGCACCCAGGGGCCGAGGATCCCCCTGTGTGCTTATGGTTCTTGAGGGCAGTCATGTGGGTTCTCCCGTCTTTCCTCTGCAGACACCTGTGGTGACCTGCTGGTGACCTTGCAGTCCCTGAGCCGCCAGGGTGAGAAGCGCAGCCTCCAGCTCTCCGGCAAGGCCAACTCCATGACTTTCACCTTTGACAGTGTGCTCCCCGGAAAATACAAAAGTGAGAGCCAAACACAGCGTTTCCTGGCCCTCACAGGCTTCCTGTCTCGTAAACTTTCTCAAACCCAGTTCTCTGGTTGTGTCTCAGCCCTCTGCCTTTCCTCACTTAACTCTTTGTTGCACTGTGACCTTGACCGTGCATTGTTTAGCCTTGGGCAGGGATGGAGAAGCCCAGGCTCCATGAACTGTCAGCTTCTGTTTAAGGGAGGCTCCCTGGATCATGCCATTTCACTTCTAAATGCTAGAACAGAGTGTGATACAAGTCCGCTGATGTGCTACCATTAGCACCAGTGTGACCGTGGCATGTCACTTGATATCCCTGAGACTCAGTTTTCTCATCTGTTAAATGCGTGTAATAGAACCTTTCTGCAGAATGTGAACTAAATGAAATCAGGTTTGTGAAGCCTGGTGAGTAGCAGGTGCTGGCAAACATTGGTTCCTTTTCCCCCATCCTTCTCAAGAAGCCACGTCCTGTTTGCATTTCTACTTTTTCAAAAATCGGCTTAGAGCTGCTGGCAGTGAATAGCTTGTCAAATAGACTGCTTTTTCTGGGGAATTGTATTTTCTGTTACGTCAGGGGTTGGCAAACTACAGCCCAAAGGCTCACTGTCTGTTTTTATGAATAAAGTTTCTGTAGAACACAGCAGTGACCATCCGTTTATGTATCGTCTGTGGCTGTGTATGCTACAATGGCCGAATCAAATAGGCAGGACCTACAGAGCATGTGGCCTACAAGACAGTTTGCAAATCCCTGAATATTTTACTTGCAGCCTGATCTTTTAGGCCTAATTAAATTTCTTTCTTGGTGATTAATGGCCATCGGTTCCAGTTCTTCTTTAGCGGTAATTTGTTCCAAGCATTGCTAGCCATAAATATATATGCACACACGTACATGTGTATGTATTTATGTCTGTATGTCTACACATTTTAAAATTAATTTGTGACAATTTTTTCTGCTGGCGTGCAGGAAGGTGGCGTGCTCTGTGCCCATGTGTCCCTCTGTGGTGTTTGATTTTGCAGTAAGCATCATGCATGAGGATTGGTGCTGGAAGAACAAGAGTCTGGAGGTGGAAGTTCTGGAAGACGACGTGTCAGCGGTTGAATTTAGGCAGACGGGCTATATGCTGCGATGTTCCCTTTCGCACGCCATCACTCTGGTATGTGTGGCTTGGGAAGAACCCTTACCTTGTGGAGATCAAGAAAGACTGGCATGCCAAGAATATGTAACCATAGTCAAGCCGGATCTCCTTTTCTGCCCCTTGATTTGCCCACTTGTTAGGGAAGGCATGATCAGGAAGCATTTACAATTCTTTACTGGAAAGATACCTGGTACTGAGATTTCCTCGTCTCGGCTCCTTGTTAAATCCGGCTGGTGATTTAGGGAGGCCATCAGTGTAGCACAAAGTGCACTGGTTTTATAGCTTTGGGCAAGTTCGTTTACTGCTTCTGAGCCTTAGGTTTCTTCTAAAACTGGATCATAATACCCACTTCTCAGAGTTGTAGGGAGACTTATGTGAACCTCTTAGGTACTTAACATTTCCTGGTGTCCAGGTGCGGTGGCTCACACTTGTGATCCCAGCACTTTGGGAGGCTCAGGTGGGAGGATTGCTTGAGGCAGAGAGTTCAAGACCAGCCTGGGCAATAATAGTAAGACCCCATTTGTACGAAATTAAAAAAAAAAAAGTTTCCTGGCATACACTGCTATTATTTATTAAGAGTGGCCAGCAAGGCCCTTGCCTGACTCACCTTGCCTCCCACTGCTGTCCCCCGTCACTCACTGGGCCCTGGCCATGCTGGCCTCCTCCAGGTCCACACCATTCCCACTTTGGGCCTTCACATACGCTCTTCCCACTGCTTGGAATGCTGCACCTTCTCCAGAAATGCACGTGTTTGGTTTTTCCGCATCATTCAGGCTGCAATCCTACCGTGACCTACCCGAGAGAGGGCTGCCCCAAGACCAGCAAGCTGGAGAACCCTCAGCAGGGATTGCTCTTTATCCTGCTGCCCTGGTTATTTTCTTCATAGCTCCATTACTTGTGAGCTGAAATCACTCGTTTACCTGTTGCCTCGTTGATGTGCTGTCTTCCCTTATTAGAATGTAAGCCCCCTGAGAACAGGAGCCGTGCAGTGCCTCCCAAGGCCCAGCCTTGTGTCTGTCACATAGCAGGTGCTCAATAAATATTAGTTGATTGAGCGAAAAAGAGCACCCTTTTGTTGGAAGTTTTGGAAGGTTTTTAATTTTCTTGTGGCACCCAACTGCTCAAATGATTAATGGGCAAAACAGATGACTGGTTCGGAAACAGAAATATTATTAATCAACTTGGTGTCTCCATCTTTCCTGGTAAGTCACTGTATTGGCTTTGGTCCCTTAGGAATTTTATCAGGATGGAAATGGACCCGAGAATGTGGGGATTTATAACCTCTCTAAGGGAGTCAACCGGTTCTGCCTGTCCAAGCCTGGTAAGTCTGGGAGGATTGATGTGCTACAAATTATGGAAAATGGAAAGGCACCGGAGTATGATTTTAAAGGTATTTTTTCCTACCTTGGATCTATTTGCATCAAGCTATCAATTTTAGTTGTGTTCAGCATATTCTTGTTTTTCTGTCTCTTTCTTCTGGAGAGAGGGGCATTGGGAAGTGATCCTGGTCCCTTGGGTTTGAGTTGGGTAGAAACCACTGGGCCTTTCACCTTTAACCATATTACCCCATTGGCCAGTGACCTCTTTTTGTAGTGATCCTTGAAAAGTGAATCATTTCCACTTTGCTTAAAATCCTTCAGTGGCTTCTCTTTCTCTCTCTCTTTTTTTAAAACTTTGTTGAGAGATACTTTGCATACCATTAAAATTCACCCATTTAAGATGTATGATAAAATGATTTTTAGTAGATTCACCAAGTTACACAAACATAACCATAATCCAGTGTTAGAACATTTGCGTCGACCCAGTGAGACCCTTTGTGCCTGTTGACAGCAGCTCCCCGTTCCCAGCCCCGGGCGGCCACTGATCTACTTTCTGTCTCTACGGATTTGTCTTTTCTGGACATTTCGTATAAGTGATGTCACATGATACTGGTATTTTGTCTGGTTCCTTTACTTTAATGTGTTGTTTTTGAAGTTTGTCTGTGTTGTGCCGTGTATCAGTAATTTGTTCCTTTGTATTGCTGAACAGTATTCCACTAGGTGGAAAAATTGCATTTTGCGCATCTGTTTACCAGTTGGTGGATATTTGGGTTGTTTCCAGTTTTTGGTTATTACGAATGATGTTGCTATGAACATTCTTGTAAAAGTCTTTATGTCCATGTGTTCTCATTTTTCTTGTTCAGATACATACCTAGGAATGCAATTGCCGGATCAAATTTAAGTTTACTTTTTTAAGACACTGCCCAATTGTTTTCCAAAGAGGCTGTACCATTTGCTATTCCCACCAGCAATGCACGAGAGTTCCTGTTTCTCCACAGCCTTGCCAACATTTGTTCTTGTCTTTGACGATAGCCATCCTGGTAGATGTGACGGGGTATCTCGTGGTGGTTTCGTTTTGCATTCTCCTAATGAATAATTCAGTGGCTCCTGTCCATTGTCAAGGTAAAATATAAACTCCTTAGCCTGACCTTGAGCTCCTGTATAACCTGGCCCTGTCTGCTACTCCCTACCCCAGCCACTCTGTCCTGCGTGTGTCAGGATGCCTTTGGCTGCATGTAACAAAATCTATACGACAGTGCCAACAAGTCAGGGTTTCTTTGGCTCAGAAAAGAAGTGTGGCGGTGTGTGGCTGCCAGCATGGGGTCAGCAGCTGGTAGATGTCAAGGATGTTTTTGTGATTCTTTTGGCCTTTCCCTTGTATTTTTTGCCTTATGTTTTCAAGATGGCTACAGTTGCCTCAGAAAACTTGGTATGTTTAAGACAGGCAGATAAGAAGGGGGTGGGGCAAACATTTCCCCATGCCCCGGTAAGCTGCCTTTGTGTTTTATTGGCCAGAACCATGTTACATGGTCACTTCTAGCTGCAAGGGAGGCTGGGACACTTGGGTATTTTGCCCAATATAAGCAGAGTCTGTTCCCAGGGCAGGAAGGACGGCTGCTGAGGGAGCCAGCCAGCCTGTGACGCCGTGCTGCCCTCTGCACACGTGTCCCCGCCCTCCTCGCCCCTCACTGCAAGTGGGTGCCCTCTTACCCGTCAGTTCTCAGTTCTGCATTACTTCCCCGGGGGAGGAGACCCCAGTGCCACTTAGGCCTGCCTGGTACGCTGCTGCTCTCCGCACTCGGCTCTGTCCCGTTATTGCAAGGGCCACAGTTGGTATGTTGGTGGCTGTTGAACGCTGCACTCCCCCACCCCATCAGTGGTAAGCCCCGTGAAGGCAGGGACCACAGCTGTGTCACCTCCTGCTGTGTACCAGCACCCGGTACAGCAGCCGGCGTGGAGGAGGTGCTCTGTCAGTGTTTGTTGCATGAAAGAACAAACAAAATGAATGGAGAAACCACATCATTTTTCTCAATAACTGCACTGGGGCTAGCAGGGTAGTTTGAACTGACTTCAGGTTTTCATAGGCAGTATGGCCAAATACTGGTTAATTACCATTTGTGGGAATAAATTGTGACACTTTGCTTCTTCCTGAAATTGACAGTATTCCTCTAGCAAGTGATGAAATGTGCCCCACATTTGAGTGTCATCCTATGTAGGCTCATGGTGTAAAAGTGTTTTCTGTGATTGTTTCATAATTTTCTGGGGCTTCCCTTACTCTCTGCCCTTTTTAAGGAATATTTATAAGAAGGGGTTAGGCTGTGGTTATCTTCTGGATCTTTAACAGAATCTTTTTTTGTTTTGTTTTTGTTTTTGTTTTTTTTCTTTACCCATGAAGATGTCTGAATAGAATCTTTTAAGTAGAAAATGATCCTCAGTCTAATTTGCAGTGGAAATTTACTCTCTGTTCCTTCTTGTGCATGTGTCCGTCAGCTTGGTCTGTGACAATTTGACTATCACAGGTTGCTAAATTATGGAAAATGAGAAACCTGTGCCCGTGAGTGGGCTGTTAAATGGATTGGGTCACTGGTAAGAAGCCGTCGCAGGCAGCGGCAAGGATGCCTGCCCGGTATTTCTAATCTCATTTTTGTAGATCTGTAATATGTTTGAGTTTTCAAATGAAAAGAGCTGCCTTTGGATTTCAAACGTTGGAATTGCTTAGCGTAATAGGTGCCATTCTCTGAAAATTACTTTTGGTTTCCTGCCTATAGGTGTGTACAAAGTGACCCCTCGCTCCTGCCACCGGTTTGAGCAAGCGTTCTACACCTATGACACGTAAGCCGGATGGTGAACACCCTGTGGTGTTTGTGTACGCTCAGTGCAGAGCAGTGAGTGTGCTTCTCCTCGTCAGTTGCTTAGAGAACAAAAGGAATTTTTCTATTTTTTTTTCCTAGAAGAAGCAAGTTTAGGCATTAAAATGATTCTAGATTGGGATTTTAAGACACTTGGATAAGTTACTGAGAAACTGGAGATAGGATCACTTTATCCCAAGAAGCCTTTAAACCCAGGATAGAAGGCTGCGTTTTTGAAGTGGCTTCAATACAATCTTTGGCAAATCTCCCAGCACTCACTGATGGGAATCTCTCAAGCTCAAGTCTGCCATTTTTATATTTTTACAAATGTGTGTGGGTTTCACTGGGAATTTAAAGTGTAAAGTTTGGGAATGCGGGATTAGTTTTTAATTTTAAAATGAAAATTAAATCTTTCAAATACTTGTGCGCATCTCCGGAATTATTTGATCCCAGATGAAAAGCAACTCCATGTCGTATATTTCATGGTCAGGAAGGTTGCCCGAAAAGGGTGTTGTGGGTGATCCTTTGCGAATGACTGGGTTGTGTTGCTAGTGTTTTCTTTCCACTTCTTTGATATATAGGTCTTCACCCAGTATCTTGACATTGACAGCCATTCGCCACCATGTCCTTGGAACTATCACCACCGACAAAATGATGGATGTCACTGTGACTATCAAGTAAGACGAGTGTTCCTCTGTGGGCTGAGGTTGGGGGGGCGATGGATGAGGCCTGGGGAATCTCTAAAAGACTCTCTGAAAATTATTTTTGATTTCTTATCTCTAGGTGTATATATAAACGGCCTTCCCTCTCTTATGTGACATAGCCATAAATTCACAGCAGCCTTGATCCTTTTCTTTTATGATTCAAGAATTACCCGTGGGTGAGGAAGAGCCTTGTGACAGCTTGTTTCAGTGTCTTAAATTTCTGTTTGAACTCTTTATATTTCTTGTCTTTGCTAAGGAAAAAAAAAAATCACCAGGGTTTGTTCATTGCATTTCAAGTGTTTTAGCAAATTCAGAAACATGGCCTGTTTTTCTTTAGACCTTTCCTCGAAGGCTTAGGAAGTAGAAACAGCACCTGCTGTAGGAAGGGTGATGAGAGAGAAGGTGTTTGAAAGGCAGTCGCCCACCGAGGTCACGTTCACGTGAATGTTGCCTCCGAGAGGGATTTTTGCGGTGTGGTGAGGTGCAGCTGATACCCTGATTTTCTGGAGAGGTGGAAGAATTTTGGCAACATGAGTGCCTTTGTCAAGTAGGATGGAGATGGGAGTCACTTTCTCCCCGTTTACTATGGTGGGAGTTGCCTTTTCAGCTGCGTTTCTGTCTGTCTGTCTGTCTTTCTGTCCACCACCTGTTCACCCATCCACCATCCATGCAGGAAAGGTGAGAATCTCCAGCGTTGAGGCACTGGGCGTACTAGGCCTCAGCCTCTGCCTTCCCCAAGTTGATAGTCTCGTGGGGAAGGTGGACAGTGGTCAGAGTTGCACGCAGAACTGTAAAGTGACAACTGTGCTGAGTGCTTTGAGCTTGGCCTGGTGGGCTGAGGTAGGTGGCAGGAGCTGGGCCATGGTAAGGGTCTTGGTCTTTGTTCCCTGGACACCACTCACGTGTTTTAAGTAGAGGGATGATGTTTTTGTTTCAGAAAGGTCCCTCTGGCTGCTGAGTGGAAAAGAAATGGAAGATGCCCGAGAGTGGGAGTCAGTTGAGGCAGGAGGAGGAGGCTGGCAGGTCCATAGGGGAGGTGATGGGGCCTCAGCCGGACTGACGGCTGTGGCCATGAGTGCAGTGGATGGGTCGGAGAGCCATTGGCGGACTGAGTTGACAGGATAGGGCACTGGGGCAGGGGAAGAGAAGTATCAGGACAGCCTGGCTGGTTTCTGGCTGAAGAGACGGGGCTACTGGGGAACCAGGTGTTTAGAGGGGGAGGATTTGCGGAGGGTCTGTTGGGACCCAACGTGGTGCCTGGTGCTGGCACAGTGTCATTTACTGTCATTGACTTTTCCTGCTTGGAAAGTGTCAATTACTGGTATCACTAGAAATCCGTATTACCTTATTTTCATCTTGATTGAGTTCATTTTTTTTTTTTTTTTGAGACAAAGTCTCACTCTGTTGCCTGGGCTAGAGTGAGTGCCGTGGTGTCAGCTTAGCTCACAGCAACCTCAAACTCCTGGGCTCAAGCAATCCTTCTGCCTCAGCCTCCCAAGTAGCTGGGACTACAGGCATGTGCCACCATGCCCGGCTCATTTTTTCTATATA
>CAUYRT010005382.1:0-11056 GCA_963574885.1 Lepilemur ruficaudatus
GGCACTCACTCTAGCCTGGGCAGCAGAGTGACACTCTGTCTCCAAAAAAAAAAAAAAAATCCCCAATATGTTAGCTTCTTTCCATTTGTACAACTTCAGGTTAAACAACCAACTTCTCTCCTATGGACTATCTGAGTTGTCTCTTAAATATAATCTCAGCTTCTGTTTTCATTGCACTCCAGTCATTTTTCCAAGCAGCAGCCCAAATAAATGATAAATAAATGATAAATCAGGTCATGTCAACTCTTTTCTTAACATTGACCAATGATTCCTCACTGAATTTAGTATAAAATTCGGACTTCTTTCTTTCCATGGCCTTTAGGACCCTGCATGACGTGGTCATGTTCGTATCCCAGACTCATCTCCTCACACTCTCTCTTGCTTTCTCTGTCTCAGCCGTGTCGACCTTCTTTCAGTTACTTAATCACACCAAGTTCATCCGCCCCTCAGAGCTTTTGCACTTGTTTGTTCTTCCTGGAACTTCCATATTCAAGACCTTCACATGGCTAGTTCATTCTCAATATTTAGTTTCAGGTCAAATATTATTTTCATATCAGGACAAGGAGGTCATTCATTCATTTCTTTTTCAGTTGCTGTCTCTCATGTTACTCTGCTTCATTTTCTATTGGTTATTATCACTTATTGGGTACAAATTTTATATGTCACATATTGAAACAAGCAAAATACATGTGAATGCCCTTATTTTTAAATAATAATCAGAGTAAGCTAACTATTGTCATACACAGTCTCATATCTCAGTGGCTTAATACAAAAAAGTGGGTTTCTTGTGCATGTCATTGTCCCATGTGGAGTGGGAGATTATGGGAATGGGGGATGGGGAGGGCATGTCTGATCTACTTCTACTTCCTGTCCACTCTGCTGTCTTCTGAGTGGTTGAAGACTTCTCTCTTGCCATCAGTTGCTGAGGTCTTCACTCTGCTCTGTGTTCATCAGGTCCATACCAGTCATCCAGCATCACTTTGTCCAAGGCGAGTTTCCCTTTCTAGTCCACTGGTATTTTCTCAGCCAACTCTGTACCCTTTTAATGCCCTCCCACACCATTCTGTGCTGAAGGAGGCTTGAGGAGGTGGGGTGGAGCATAGCTACATTGGACTCTTTTTCTGCCTGAACCTCCAGCCTCCATTCTGCTCTGTGGGAGCCACTCCCTGCTGCATGGGACATTATGTGAGAAATTCTCTGCTCCAAGATTCCTGAGCCTATTTGGACCACTCTGTCACTACCCCACCAAAATTTATTTTTAGGGAGGGACCAGGAAGAAGGGCCTTTATTTTAGGGACCATTACCAATAATTTTCTATCTTACTGTTATCTCCCAATTTTAAAGCTCTTTCCTTCAATTCAGAATAGTCTTTGATCTCCTTTCAGTGTGGTGGCGAGAAAACTGCCATCTCATCTATTCTATTTCAAAATTGTGTTTATGGATAAACTCTATGCCCTCTCCTTCCAGGCTTCGGCTTATATGTTCAAAGCCAAGCTTTATAAAATTAAACAAAACAAGGCAAACCAAAACAAAACATTTCCTCTTCAAGCGTCTTGATTTTCAAGACTATTTTCTCTTCTACAAATGAAAAAAAAATCTGCTTACACACTCAAAGCCACTGACAGCAGTGCCAATAGAAAGGCATTGCTGCTTCTTCAAGGGCATAAAGAAGTGTGTGGGTGGAAATAGGGTTGATTGTGGAAATGAGAAACTTTAGTGAAGATCTCAAAATATTACTTCTACACCACATCTTGTTGTATATGAGCTCTCTTCCTCCCAGAAAGTAATCTCTGTGAGAGCAAAGACTTTGACAATCTTTGGTGCCTTTGAACAGTGCTTGTGCGAAGTAAATATTTGTTAACTAAGAAAAGTACAATTATTAATTAATTAGTATTTGTGGAATGAATAGATGCAAGGCTTTGGTGTTTCCCTGAACCTCAGTTTAAGCCAGGACTTCTGTCTGCCCATCTCTTCCTGTTTCTATGCTTCTTAAAATGATTTGAATGACCACAGATTACCAACAGAATTGTGCTGACATTTGAGGAGCTCTGAGCAGATCCTCTTTTTAGACTCCATTATGTAAATACTTTATAGACTGAATTCAAGTCCTTTTCTGAAGCAAAACTACCAGAGGATGCCCCTGGATTGCTAGTACAGACCTTCAGGGGGTCTCTTCTAATGATAAGAACTGAAGCAAAATGAGATTTTGTTATGTGAAAGTGAAAATAATTCAAGAAGACAGAACTACAGTGTATCCATGCTTTATTCTAGAACACATTTTCTTCACATTATTTTAACTTTGGTAGCATTAAAATAGTTTGGGCATGACCGTCATCTCACACAGATTAAAACAACTTAATAAAATGGCATTTTATATGGTTTAATGGAAGTAAATGCTCTACAAATTTGGCAGGAGAAAGAAAAGAAAGAGAATGCACTTCTTTGCCTAAGTGCCCAGTTTTGTGGCTGTCAAGGCTTTGCTTCCTGGTCACACTCACACTCTGATGTGTGGCCCCGCCTTGATTTCCAAGGCTGTGTCCCCAAGGGCCCCGCAGATACCCAGCCTTCCAAAGCCAGCCAGAGCTTCCGATTCTCCATCACCTTGGTCATGCCATACGCTCAGCCTGGACATTCCTCTACTTTAAGGCTTAGCCTAAATTCCTCCTCCTCTTTGATTCCTTACCTCCTCTACTTCCCCATCAGAATTAAGTGTTTCTTCCTCTTATAGCATGTTTCTCATACTTCTGTTCAGCACATATTTCATTTGGCCTTGTGTTCGAGTGGGTTGATGACACGGTTATCTTTTCCTAGCCTGCCAGCCTCTGGAGAGCAGAGTGATTTTCTGTCCATCTCAGCATCTCTCATCATACCTACCCCAGCGCTTTGCACCCCGCAGACATTCAATTGTTAATCCTTTCATCCTACAGATACTGAAGTGTCTATCATGTTTCAGGCACTGGTCTAGGCTCTTAATACAGTTAGGTAGACAAAGCTCTCTGCTTGGGACTAAACAAAAGTCTATTTTACATTATTATTTTCAATTGAATAGATATGATTTTTAGTTCAATATTGCAAGACAGGTGGTTTCTCTTCTTTTTTTATTTTTAGAACTTTAGATGCAGGACTTAAACAGATGGCTATACTTTTGATTATATGTCATCCCCAGATTTATTCATATTTCTGCCCTGTTCTCACTATTTAGAAATGGAGCCAATTTGTCTATACACATGAACACATAGAAACACTTCTTCCAGCTTGAAGTGGGGGGAGTTTAGGGTAGAAGTCTAAATATGTGTTCGCGCTCTGCCATCTTAGTTTGAATGGCTTTATCAGGCACAGAGTCCCTTTTAAAACATTTATTAATTGGATAAATACGTATTGAGCATCCTTTATGCACAAAGCACTGTGTCTGGTTCTCCTATAATTTGTTTTTGACTTGTAAGAGGCACTATTTTCCCCAAGTGGACATCTCCAGTCTGGCTGGTGAAGCTGGTAGTGACTGGAGATGTGAGGGCTACTGGGCATAGCTGCTTGGTGGTGGGTGGAACTAGAATTCAAGACGCTTGGCTTTCAGTCTAACACTCTTTTTACCTTACCAGTATTTTATGATCTCATTGTGCACTTCTCATAATGCCTGACATTTTGAAAAACAATGATAATTGTAAACAGCAGATGTCTGTGAGTATGTCTACTACTATTACGAGTCAATCCAGATTGAACAGTAATATTTAAAAAAAAGTAATTTGACAATACAAATCAAGCAATACCCTTCTTATTGTCGATATTTACTCTTGGCATAAACTAGCGTAAAACTGTCACTGTTAAAGTGGTTAATAATTTCCTGCCAAACTCAGCCATACACTGCCTGTATTAACTTATTAATTATGGAATTGCTAGTTGCTGAAAGGGACAAACCCTGAAATCTCAGCAGCTTAACCAATAGGAGTTATTACTTGCACAAAAACAGTTTAGCACAAATGTGCAGTGGGAGACCTCCCATGTGGTGACTCAGGGACCCAGGCTCTTTTCTAGTGACACTTTGAGGTTCTGCCATTTTCTGGGGTTTCAGAATCCTTTGCTTCTGCTGGTAAATGGAAAACAGAGAGGACAGAAAATGTGTGGGAGATTTTTATAGGCCAGGCCTGGCCCACAATCCAGTGTCCAGAAATTGTGGCCCCACATCGAGGCAAGGGGGAGCCAGCCAGGAAGATAGCCGCTGGCTGAGAAGCTGCTCCGGAGGAACGATCTAGTGCCAGGGTCTGTAGCAAGAATGGTGAAGCCAGGAAGGGCTGTCTTCTCATGCCTCCAGCGCCTTGTTTCTCTTCCCTTCGTCTCCGGTTACTGTCCTCCCCTTACTTCCTCCCTCACCTGATAGGTACCCAGTCATTTGCCCTTCATCAAAAACTGCTCTTGGGAAGGAAGCAGTGCTGTATTGAAGTGTAAATGATGTATAAAGCTCAATCTAAGGCTATCTGCATTTTGACAGAAGAAACCTCTGTTTGATACAGGTAAAAAAATATGTAGTTCCAATGAGAGAATTCAAAGGCATGTGAAGTATTTTGGGGAAACAAGAAGGATGCTATCCCTAAAATTAAACCACATGGTGGATCTGGCTGTCTTTCTATACAGCCCAAAACAACAACAGGATTCTCAAGTTAGGAAAGGATTTCTTTATTGTTTGATATAATTTGGAAACTTTCCAAAAAGACAGGCTATTATGGGCTAAATTGTCCCACCTCCCTGCCCATGACTTTTATGTTGAAGCCTCAATTTCCAATATCTCAGAACATGAGTGTATTTGGAAAGGACATTTGGACACACAGAGGAACACCAGTGGTGCTTGTGCAGAGACCTGTGAAGAGGCAGCAAGAGGGTGACCATCTGCAAGCTTAGGAGAGAGACCTCAGAGGAAACCAACCCTGCTGACACCTTGATCTTGGACTTTCATCTTCCAGAACTGTGAGAAGATAAATTTCTGATGTGTAAGCCACTCAGTCTGTGGTATTTTGTTGTGGCAACCCTAGCAAACTAATACACAGGTTCTTCCATTTTGTATATAGATCAATACATTTAGGTATGAAAGGGGGCCATGAGAAGGATTGGGAGCATGGAAACTTGATGGTAAAAGAATCAGAGATTAGTGAAAGAGCTTAACAATTTAGAATTGTTATCATCTCCTTCAGAAGCCAAAGGCGTAATCTGTTAGACATCCTCCAGAATGGTGAATGCGCATTGTCAGATTTGGGTTAACCTTTCTAAAAGGTGATCAAATAAATTTGTGTTTGTCTCCATTTGTGTTTTTTGGATTGATTTATCTTGTACATTGGGGAAATGGAGGATTTCTGCAAAATGCTTTAACAATGGAAAATAAAAATTCTGGTTAAATATTAGTTAAAATCTTCTTGCCCTAACCTATATCAAATACCTAGCTATCGACACATAATTGGGTGATTGAATTTTAAGTTATCATTTCAAAAGTGGTGTTATGGTCAGCATAGTCAGTGTGAAGCCTTGGGACTAACTATTTTTTTTTTTTTTTGCTAAGTAGGCAAAGCCTCAAATCTTAATTGCTTTTTGCTTCTGAACTCAGCAATTGCCAAAATACTTTTTACACCCAAAGCTGAGTGCAGGACTCCAAAGTGCCTTAGGGCATGTCAATACTGGGTTGGCAAAGTGTCCTTCCTTGCAGACACACAAGTGGCTTTGGGACCTTTTCCAGGAAATAATGTTCGAGAATTCAAACCCAATCATAAATCCCTTGTGGTTGGACAGGAGAAAGCAGGCATCTGGTGTCCAGAGATAAGAAACAGAAGCAACATGGTCTTGTCAAGTTGCTGTCTACAATGCCTTGTAGAAATTCTGTTTATCTTAAGAAGCAGTCATGAGCTGCTTATTTTGAGAATTTTGGAAAGAAAATCATCCTTTTGGCAAAAAACAAAAAAATATGTCAACCATCTGGCTAAGTCAGACATCAGCACAAAGGAGGGAGCTTGTGCAATGGAAGGGGGCAGTGTGGTGCAGGAGAATGAGTCCTGGGCTAGAACTCTGCTGCCAGGTGATTATGTGTTCTGGCTCAATCCCTTAACCTTAAGTTTTCCTCATCTGTTATACCACAGTGTTTCTTGGCTAGGCTGACTGGGACTCTTGGTGAATGGAATTAGGAGATATTGCTAACCTCATGTACTTATTTGCAACCATTTATTTGCAAAGGACCTAGGACAAACGACTTCATTGGTGCACAGTTGTACCATAGGTTCAAACATTTATAGATATGTCTGATGGACTGGTGCATGTGTGTGTGTCTGGCTGAAGTCCTATTCTAGGGAGAGTGGTGGAAGCCACTGAGAGAGAACTTCAAAGAAGGGAAGAAGGAGTTGGGCAAGGACACTTGATTTTAAAATAAGACATCAGTATCAGGGAAGAATGTGGCAGTAGAATCCTGAACTCATTTGGATCCAGCCATGCTAGGAGAAAGGGTTTTTTTTTTTTTTGTGAATTTAAAGTGCTGTATCAATAAACATTTGCTGAGGACCCTTCTTCCCATAGCTGGATATGACATAGAAGGAACATTATCCTTCCTATTTTGGAAGAAGGGGGTTGGTCTTATGGTGCAGGGCCAACTCTCAACTCCATGACACCATCTTGGGATGGGGACCATGGCACTGGCTATGATCACAGATTTAAGTCGTGAATATATATGTGCATCCTGGGGATTAGAGGGAAAATGTGGAGGAGGATAATGTGTTAAAGACAAGACTTTCTGTCAAAAGAAAGGGAAAACCTTGGAGCCCTTGAGATTTAGATAGATTGAAACATGTGGTTTCCATGTAAGAGGATATGGTTGGGGTATAGTCTTTGAATTCAATTCAGTTTTAATTGTCAATATTTCTCTGAACCTGAGAGGGAATTCAACAGAAACTTTCATACATGTAATAATAATGATGATCATAGCTATCATTTGTTTAGTTTATTTGTTATTCACTATGAATCTCTGGCAGTAAACCCAATTTAAGGTGAAGAATCTCCCCTCATACTCCGTTTTAGGAGGGTCTGCTCCCTCTCCCTCCTAAGGTCACTGAGCTCCAGTGCCCCCCAACTCCTTTCCTCCCCAGCTATAGCCTAAGGAAGGGCCCTGCTTCAATCACTTATGCTTTAGGGCTGCAGGGGAAACAATTTAGTGTTTTTCATACTGTTTTAAAATGTTTCTACTATAGTCACTCTTTATATTTACTTGTACCACAAGTGGTACCAAAAAAAGATGGGTGACTTTTATTGACCCCAAGAGGAGCTGAATGGTTTTTATACTGGTTAACTTAATTATTATTATAACAAGCTCAGTGAAGTCGTTGTGGGTTAAACATTACAAAATGCAATTTCCTATAACAAACAAACAATGATTGGTAAATGCAATTTCCTAAAACAGATAAGTAGGTGAGTTCTATAGTCTAAAGGTTAAAGGTTGTATAATAATTAACCATTTAGTTATAGAAAAATCCCATAAGAGACCTCTGTGTACAAACTACTGAATTTTATGATGACAAAATACAGAAAAAGTATAAATCTGACAAGAAAAACATTTAACCCCTCCAGCCTATCTAATGTTTGTATTCCTAGTGGCTTCAAGTTAACTGACGGGTAAATATTTTCCAGTTCTTTTCTTATCTGTATAACGATGTGTAATTATTAGCTTAGCGCAGAGTATTCCCAAAGCCTCATGTCAATAGGTCAGTTTCTCAATCTCTCAAGACTACTCTATAAAAAACTTGTGACTTCTGTTTTTTTAGCCTGAATTTTAGCTGAGGGTTAATTAAATAATTTAAGGTTTATAATTTTAATGCCTATAGTGTAAATTTAAAAGGAATTTGCATTTGACTTGCCTCTAGTTGAGAAATAATATCTTTGGCTCTCACATAAAGGAATTTTAAGAATCATTCAAGGAAAAGTATTTTTTTTGCAGTAGGACAAGGAGTGACTTTTTTGAAGTTAATGAAATCGTGACATCCAGAGGTCCTTCCTGAAGCTGTCTGGCAGGTCAATGCAATATGGGCACTGCTTTCTCAGACATTATGGTAAACAGAGAGTACCTTGTTATACAGTGAAGAAAGAACGCTGGTTAAATTGTACAGAGGTTGGGATGTAAGGGACGGTGGCACAGCGGTCACCATAGGGTTGTATAAGCCAGAAAATGAAGCAGAGAGGACTGTCGCATTCCAAGAGATCTGCCATGCAAACTTGGATTTCTTGATATTTCACTCATTCTTTAGTACACTCTGTTAAAAACTATATTTATTGAGTGTTCAAAGTACTGTGTTTAGCATTATAGATATAAAAGTAAGCAAGTTAGACCGGTATTCTCAAGTGACTTACAGCTTAATGGGAAAGGCAGATAGGCAAATTTTGAAAAGCAATTATGAAAAGGTGTGATAAGAGTCATGCTAGGGAAAGAATGGGGTATTGTAAGAACAAAGCAAGGGGCACACAGTCTCGTCAGATGGGGGCTGGAAAGTGGCCTTATCCAAGGTCTGAAGGATGAGTAGGGGAGCCACTTGAGGGAGGAGTGTAGGCATTAGGATTCCAGATAGTGGGTTCTTCTCATGTGAAGTCCTAGGGGCAAGAGATAATGTGGTGCATTGGGAGTTGAAAGAAGTATACTACTGGGAGGAGAGGAGGCAGTTGTAGGGTGTGAAGGGGAGTAGGAGATTAGTCTGGAAAGATGGGTAGAGCTCCATTAGAGGCCATGGTAAGGTTAGATTTTAGCTGGAAGGCATGTGAAGTCACTGAAGGGTTCAAAGACAGAGCATGATGTGATCAGTTACATTTTGGAAAAATCATTCTTATTGCAATTGGAAGAATAGATTGGAAGGGGGCACAATTAGGGGCAGCGAGACCAGTTAGGAAGCTATTGCAGATTTTTAGTTGATGGATGTCAGAGGTTTGGACTAAGGCAATGTCATTGGAAATGAAGATGGATTGAAGGGCGTTGAGAAGGTAAAATAGGCTTGGTGAAAAATTTAATGTTAATGTGAGGAAGGAAAAGCATCGAGGGTGGATGGTGTATGAAAATGCCACACACTGAGCTATTCAGCAATAGCTTTGAGAGGATGATCAGTTCAGTTTTGGACTTTTTGAATTCGGGTCCCTTTGGGACAGTAAACGTGGATGTTGAGTAGGAGGTGAGTTACATTGGTCTGGAGCTTGAGAGACTGGTGTGGATAACTGAAATAGTGGGTGAAGATACAAAGTGAAAGGAGAAGAGAGCCTAGGATAGAATACTGAGGCATTGACATTTGGATGACAGGTGGAAGAGAAGAAGTGGAAGGTCCTATGGCCAGGGAGTAGGAGCAGTAAAACCAGGGGAGGCTGGGCCAGGGAAGAGAGCATTTCAGTAAGGGATAGGTTAATGTATCAAATGCTGAGGATGGGCCAAGCATAATAAGGACTGAAGCGTGTCTATTGGAGTTAGCACAAGGTACACATTGGCATCTTTGGAAGAGAAGTTTAAATGCTATGGTGGGCTAGGGACCAGGTTGCACTGGAGTGGAAAGAAGAGGAAATGAAAGCAGAGACCATAAGCACATTCCTTCAAGAGCAGAGGGGCTATATTCTGAATGGACACTGGGCTAAAAGAGCATGTTTTATCTCCTGATGGCAAAGAGCCAGTAGAGTGAGAAAGTTTGAAGATGCAGGAAAGAGATGGCATAATCAATAAAAGGGAGGGATTAGCCCTAAGCAGGAGGAGTCTTAACTCACCTGATGTGAAGAAGGCAAACATGAGCACCAGGTGGGCATCTTGCAGATGCAGGTGTGGAGGCAGGAAGTCGCCGTGTCAACCCATGTGGGCTAAAAGAGGCTGCTACCACTTCCACAGTCCTAGCCTCCTGACGTTTTGTTTTAGCCAGGACATCTTAAGGATCAATTAATATAATATTTTGGAAAAAAACTTTGAAAATGGTAGATGATCAGAAAACTAGTGGAGTAAAATGATATTGTGAGGCGGTACAAAATGGTGGCTATGAAATTTACTTGCTGTATGATTTGGGCTGGGTGCCTTCCCCTCACTCAGACCCCTCAGTTTTCATTCATAAAGTAGTCTCTTCCTACCAGCCCTATAGAGTTATTGCTACCCTCCAACACATTGGTTATCAGTTCAGGTTGTACAATTATTGCTCTTAGGGGGTGATTTTGGAATACGTGGGGTAATTTTTCAGTTGTTGCAATAATGGGGAAAAGGTGGCATTTGGTGGGTGGAGCGAGATTCAGGAATTCTGGACATCTCACAGTGCACTTGACAATCCTGCAGAGATTTTTCCTATACCCTACCCCACCTGACTAAAAATTAAACTCTTTATTTTGAGAAAATTGTATATTCAGACGCAACTGTAAGAAATAATACTGAGAGATCCATGCATCTTTTACTCAGTTTCCCCCAAAGTAACATCTTTCAAAAGTGTAGGATAATACAATATTACAACCAGGATGTTGACATTGACACAGTCAAGATGCAAAACATTTCCATCACCGCAAGGATCCTTCATGTTGCCTTTTATAGGGACATCACCCTCCCTTACACCTCTTCCACCTCCTTAATCCTTGGCAACCATTAATCTGCTCTCCATTTCTAAGTTTTGTCATTTAAAGAATGTAGATGTTATATAAAAGGTTAATATGCAACTTTTTGAGATGGGCTTTTTTTTCACTCAGTATGATTTTCTGGAGATTCATCCAAATTGTTTTTTTTTTTGAGACAGAGTCTCACTCTGTTGCCCAGGCTAGAGTGCCGTGGCGTCAGCCTAGCTCACAGCAACCTCAAACTCCTGGGCTCAAGTAACCCTACTGCCTCAGCCTCCCGAGTAGCTGGGACTACAGGCATGCACCACAATGCCCGGCTAATATTTTCTATATATTTTTAGTTGTCCAATTAATTTCTTTCTATTTTTAGTAGAGACGGGGTCTCGCTCTTGCTCAGGCTGGTTTCGAACTCCTGACCTTGAGCGATCCGCCCGCCTCGGCCTCCCACAGTGCTAGGATAACAGGCGTGAGCCACCGTGCCTGGCCT
>CAUYRT010005383.1:0-21809 GCA_963574885.1 Lepilemur ruficaudatus
ACTAGAATGTTTATGGCAGCACAATTCATAATTGCAAAGATGTGGAAACAACCCAAGTGCCCATCAATACATGAGTGGCTCAATAAAATGTGGTATATGTATACCATGGAGTTCTACTCAGCCACAAAAAACAATGGTGAACCAGCACCTCTTGTACTATCCTGGATAGAGCTGGAGCCCATTCTACTAAGTGAAGTATCCCAAGAATGGAAAAACAAGCTCCACATGTACTCACCATCAAATTGGTATTAACTGATCGATACTTATGTGCACCTATAGTAGTAACATTCATCAGGTGTTGGGTAGGTGGGAGGGGGGAGAAGGGGATGGGTATATTCACACCTAATGGGTGCAGTGTATACCATCTGAGGGATGGACATGCTTGAAGCTCTGACTCGGGTGGTGCAAAAGCAACATATGTAACCTAAACATTTGTACCCCTGTAATATGCTGAAATAAAAAAAATAATACAACAACAACAACAAAATCTCTGGGCATCCGATGTTATCAGTAGAGAATACAATGTATAACGTAGATCATTTCAGAAAAATCATAATGGGAAATTTTGGGAAGTCTCCAAAAGTTACAAGCTATCCCTATTCTGCAGAAATGTTTCTCAATGGTCTGGAGTGCTTGATGTTTTCCCACTTTGCCTAAGTGGCTATTCAGATGATTAACGTCAGCAGGCTCTGTGTTTTGAGTACAGCACTGTGATCTTTAGAATACAGAGACCTCAGTGTGATACGTGGCAGCAAACCAAGACCCCAGAACGTGTCTAGGGGAAACTCTAAGAAACAGCAAATATTATGGGCGGGAAATCACCCTGTCTGAATTGCAGAAATAGGATGGTTTACTCGCTTGACAGGCATGCTCTCACTGTAATGTGCCCAATCCCAGGCAATTAGATTTAGGATGCCATATGGCCATCCTGAATGATTTGCAGAGTCTAAAATGTCCCACAGTTTAAGACCAGTACAACAGCAATACCCAAGCACAAGAACACTTACTCTAAATGATGTCGTACAGATGAGGAAAGCTGGAGAGGACTCATTCTCAGGGCTTGTCCACCCTTCTCACTCTGGGAAAACTGTGTGTTTTTATGCTTATGTTCAAGGAAGAATGGATAGTCATGGAGAAATGTAGTTGAACAAAGAGAGTATAAGTTAATGGTAATGAACTGAAAGGACAGCCCAGCAAGTCCTGTTTGTTCAGACTCTTCTTAGCCTCTCTGTGTAGTATTCCTTTCTCTGGGTATAAGGCAACATGGCCACCACGTGAGGGTCTTCAGGGATGACTTAGTTCATTTTGTGCTTCTATAACAGAATACCTGAGACTGGATACTTCATAATGAACAGAAATTTATTTCTCACAGTTCTGGGGGCTGGGGAGTCCAAGATCAAGGGGCTGGCATCTGTCGAGGGCCTTCTTGCTGTGTTATCCCAAGGCAAAGAGAGGGTGAGAGAGAAAGAAAAGGGGCCAAACTCATCCTTTTATATGGAACCCCATCCTGTGATAACAAGCCCAGTCCCTTGATAATGGCATTGATGTATCCATGAGGGCGGTGCACCCATGGCCCAAACACCTCCAAAACCATCACATTGGGGATCGAGTTCCCAACTCATGAACTTTGTGAGATGCATTCAAACCATAGCAGGGGGAAAAAAGGAAGGTCAGAGAGTTACAGTTATAATTTTATGGCTTCTTTGGGTGGAGAGGAGTTCTAGTATTTATGACCTGCTTTGAGGAGAAATGGAGGAAGGAAAAAAATGGTGGGAGTTCAGGGAGAGCTTCTTGCTTCTGAGGCCCTTTCAGTCTCTTTCATTTCAAAGTACTCTGATACTAAGGTGCCGTACTTTGGGGTATCATGTTCTGAGCCCCAACATTTGCATGCCATGTTCTTCTGGGAGAAACTAAGATATTCTGAAGCATCACTCTCAACCAGCTATTTTTTTCCATGGGTAACATTATTGGATGAGTTCCTCTGGGTCTGGTCCAAAGTGGATTATTAACAGGAGTTAGGAAGACTGCACCCTTTTTCATAAAATAATACAATAAAATCTTACAGAAGTACACAGAGTAAAAGTCAAAGTTCCTCCTCCCAATCAGATTCTACTTTACAAAGGTAACTGCTATTAAAAGATTAATGCATATTCTTATAGGATCAAAGTGTACAGTTATTATAAAATAAAATTTATGCACAATTTGTGTCAGTTCACATATACATGTTTTCATACAATTTGTTGTTCTATCATAATGATATATCAAAATTTATTTCCTAGTCATATATGCATAACTACATCATATATTCTTTCTAATTATTTATAATAATTGTGTTTATACAATTTTAAGAATGTTTGATGTTTTAATCCATCTCCTGTTTATCAACAGATTAAAAGTTTTTTTTTACTATCCCAAACACTACAATAAACGTCTGTACCTACAGCTATATAATCTTCATACTCGTGTGCTAATATTTCTGTAGGAGGAGAGATCAATGACCGTGTGATTACTAGGTAATAAGGCATACATAATTTTTATTTTCTCACATTGCGCTATCATTTTATTCCCTAGTTTCCAGTGTACATGTATGCACATTTCCTACACTTTGTTAAACTTTTAAAATTCTATCTACTTGATAGGTAAAAATAATATATATTATGGGCTGAATTATATTCCCAATAAGATACGTTGAAGTCTTAACCCCTGGTACCTGTGAATGTGACCTCATTTGGAAATAGGGTGTTTGCAGGTGTAATCAAGTTAAGATGAAGAAATTACGGTGAGCCCTTATCCAATGCGACTGGTGTCCTTATAAGATGAGGGACGTTTGGTGCACACATATACAGACACACACGCAGGAAACGCCTTGTGAAAACAGAGGCGGAAACTGGAATGATGTAGCTGCAAGCCAAGGAACAAGGGTTGACGGCCACCAATGAAAGCTAGGAAGAGACAAGGAAGGATTAACTCCACCCAGAGTCTCAGAGGGTGATGGCCCTGCTCACACTTTGGTTTTGGACCCCTAAGCTCCAGAACTGTGAGACTGTATATTTCTGTGGTTTTAAGCTACGAGTTTGTGGCATTTATCACAGCAGCCTTAGGAAACTAGCACCATGTATCACTGTTCAAATTGGTACATATTTATTGGTAAGATTGAGCATAATTTTTATATATTTAGAGATCATTTATATTTCTTCATTGAATATTATCTTCAGACTCTTGGTCCGTTTTTCTATTGGCTTGTAGGGAAAGGAGCCTGGTATGGGGACAGGGAATTTAGGCTCTATCTGAGCTTTGGCACTGTGACCTCAGGCACAGCAATGGTTTGCAAGACAGTTTCCACCTCTGTAAACTAAGGGCTAACCATGGATCGGCTGTCACCTAAAGTCCCCAAGGTTCTAAGACAGAGAGAAGCAGAAGTGATGCAGAAAAAAAAAAAGCAAATAGATAGTGGTCATTTTTTAAGTAATTTGCTTACAGATAAATCCTGAAGGGAGAAATGAGCCAGGCTTCCAGGTCGCGTCATAGTGGGGAGACCGAGAGGCAGAAGGCAGAGCAGGCTGAACAGCAGAACGAGAGGCTGTTCTTTAAGTTTTAAGTTTTTCTTTCAACCTCAGACTGAATTTGAATACAAAGGTTCAAGGAGACCAAGATATGTTCTAACCCCCCACAGCACACTCTACCAAGCAAAGATGAAAATGGGAAGCGTGCGTAACCTGTGACTCATGATTCCTTAGACTCAGTGTAACACCCTGCGGACTGATTCACGGAACAAAATCTCTGAGAAATGAAAGCACTGAACCTGGTACCACCGCAGAAGGAGTGAGAGTAATGTGTCTAGCTGGGAAATTTGCTTCAGAAGAGAAGTGACAATGCTGTAACTCACGACAAAGCAAGAGGACTGGGATAAGGTGTATGCTACTTGTAATTGAATCCGCTTGATCACCCACCAACACGCCTTCAGAATCAGAATATTTCTTCTCTGAGAGAAACAAAAATCATGACATTTAGATACTCTTCGTAATGGTTCATTGGAATGGATGCAACATTCACAGAAGAAACGAGCCTTGGCTGGCCATGGTCAAAGAGGGAGGGGTGTTTCGTGGAGGTTCCTTTTGACTGCTTGCTTTGTGGTGGGTGATATAAAAGACATACATTAACTCATTTAATTAACCTAACAACCCTATGGGATAGTTTCTATTATTAATGCTGGGGCGACAATAAATATCTGACAAGTGCTATTTTAAATACCTGTCATGGGTAAGTGCTGACTGCCTGAGATTGCATGACGGCAGGAACTTCAGAATGCCACCCTTCTGGAAAGAGCTGTCCACAGGTCAATTTTCAGTGCCATATGCTTCTTTGAAACAGTCACCACTGGTTTATCTGTGCCAAGGAAGAGGAGTGGTATTGTGGGAAAGCAAACGTTCCTGACTGATCCTGCTGGAGGCTCACTGGTACCAACGACACTGTAGTTACCACAAAGGTCTGACGTTTCCAGTCCGATTGCCTGTCTTCCATTCCTGCTATGCCATCTGCTAACAACTAGGGAGCCAGGAAATCACTTTTCTTAAAGTTCAGTTTCATCATCTGTAAAATTCAGATAATCATAGGACCCACAACACAAGGGCAGTGTGAAGATCAAATGAGGCAATGCATGCGCTGAGCAGGGACCGGTGCACTCCAAGGAAGGCCCGAGGCAGGCCTGCGAGGTCTGCAGCCTCCACTCACGTTCTCCCAGTCAGTTCATGGGGCAGGGCCTGGCCAGTCATTGCGATGGCTATGCTAGAGGGGAAAGATACTTTTTTCTGGCATTCGAGTCTCTCTTTTTTGACTAGTAAAGCTAATAGCTAACTTTTTGCATGTTTACCAGGTATAGAAACAAGGACTTATATATTAACTTATTTAATAATTCCAATAACCCTCTGAGATGGTTTCTACTATTAATCCCTAATTTATGGAGAGAGGAAATAGCAACCATGAAGTCCAGGCCTCTTGAGTGGTGAAGACAGGGTCTGACCTGAGGCAGTGCGGTTCCAAAGTGTGTGTCCCCAACCGTGCGGCCACCACGCTTTGTATGCACCGTTTCTCAACTGGGGATGAGTCTGCCCCCCAGGGGACATTTAACAATGTCCAGAGACATTTTCAGTTGTCACAACTGGGGGGTACTAATGTTGGGACTTAGAATATGATACCTCAGATTACGGCACTTGGCTTGCTGAGGACAGTATGCTTTAGTGTGCTTGCCTTTGTTGTACGTCACAGATACTGTGTTTTTAAAAACTGAAGATTTGTGGCAACGCTGCACTGAGCAAGTCTATTGGTGCCATTTTTTTCAACATTTTCTCACTTTGTATCTCTGGGTCATATTTTGGTAATTCTTGCAATATTTTAGACTTTTGCATTATTATTATACCTGTTAGGTTCATCTGTGATCAGTGATCTTTGATGTCACAATTGTAATTGTTTTGGGGCACCGCCAACTGCCTGTATATGATGGTGAACTTAATTGATGAATGTGTATGTTCTGACTGCTCCACCAACCAGCTGTTCCCCCATCTCTCTCCCTCTCCTCGGGCCCCCCTATTCCCTGAGATACAACAATATTGAAATTAGCCCAATTAATAACCCGGTAATGGCCTCTAAGTGTTCAAGTGAAAAGAAGAGTTGCAGGTGTTTCACTTTAAATTAAAAGTTAGAAATAATTAAGCCTAGTGAGAAATGCATGTTGAAAGCTGAGATAGGCTGAGTATAATTGCTCACCTGATTTTTGGTTCTTTTAAAGATGCTTGCTTGTGTGGATAGTTGTTGAATTTGGTGTTTGTGCAGAAGGACAACTGCTGGAGGTTTCTATGTGGCCATCTTGCTCTGAAACATAACTGTTAATATGCACTAGAGACCCAAAAATGTGTGGCACTCGCTTTTTTGTGATATTTGGTTTTTGTGGTGGTCTGTAACTAAACCCACAATATCTCTGAGGTGTGTCTGTATTTTGAACTAAAGGATATTGGAAGGCCTCGGAAGCAGCCTTAGAACCAAGGTCTCTCTGACCTCCTCGTGCTCCCCTGTTTCCTGCTCCTTCTCCTCCCCCGAAGTGAGTCACAGAAACCTTCCCCAAAGAGGATCACAGAAACTTTAATCCCTGTCCCCAAAGCAAGCCATAAAATTTAGAAAGGCCACTCTCTCCTTTCTCCCTTTTCCCTTGAAGACCCTCATTCCAGAGGGGTCCTGCCCCACACCTGGGGAAGGCAAGCTACACAGGGAGGCCAAGAAGAATCCGAACAGACAGGTCTTACTGAGTCTCCCTCTCAGTCTAACACCATCAGATCATGCCCTTTGTCCAGTCACATTTCTACATGGCTGTCCATTCGTCATCAAACCTAAGCATAAAAATAGACAGTACTCCCTGGGTCTTTGGGTCTTCCTTTCTATAGCTTCTCATGCCAAGTATAATTTTGATTAAATAAATCGGCTGTGTTTTTCTCTGGTTAACTTCTTTTTTTTTTTTATTGGGGGAAAACTACAAAGCATTTACAGTACAATGTTTATAGTCACAATTTGTAGTGAGCTGATTTCCCAAAATATATTAGCACTCAAGTTGACTTATCTTGTTACATTCAAAAATCTACTCTGTCAAAGTAGTCCATAGAGTACATACATAGTGCTCCAACTGTATCTACGTACAACCAACACTCCATTTTAAGTGTACAATTAAATGATTTTCAGTGAATCCACCGAGGTATACAGTTATGACCCCCTAGTAAAATATTATTTTATAATTTAAATACCTAGCTAATCAGTTTGTAAAGCATTTGTACTCTGACCTAATTAATATTTTACCTTCACTATCTTCCTCATGCGTACCTCAATATTCAGTTTTTGTATTTCTAGGGAAATTTTTGCCCTGAGATTCATACCCACAAACAGAGAAAAACATACAAGACCTTGGCCCTGCCAGTCCCTCACAACAGCCAAGGAGTGGCTGAGACTGAAGTTCCAAATTGGATTCTAGGGCCACTGACACAAACTAGATGTGCCTTTGGACATTTGTGAAGGCTCAGTTTTCTGATCTTTGAAGTGTTGGGGTTGAATGAGACTGTGAGGTTTCAAAGGTTGGTGCACGTAGCTCTGTCAATGCCTGTTGTGTCTGGATGAGCCGTTACGGCTCCCAGAAAGTTCCTGTCTGACCTATTTCAGAGGCCAGGACTTGGAGACTGTTTCCACAGAGGGTTCAGTTGCTAAAAATAAGTTTGAAATCACTTGAACTTTTTCAGGTGCTTCTCTCAGCACCGTCTTTGAGCATATGGTTCTAGGAGCCGATTTCAGTTTCTTTCTGGAGGTTTGTCTAGGGTTCCCTATTTCCTTTTGTTCCCTGTGTCCGTGGTCTTTGCTCAGAACTCAGAAAGACTCCCATTTTGGAGAATTATCATCTACCTCAGAGTTTCAGATGACCCTGTGCTATTATTGGGCTCATTAATTGTTACCAAATTAATGACAAATACTCCAGAAGGGGACTGCCTCACGCATTATTCAGGTCTGCGTCAACTTTTCTTTTTCCCTTTTTCAGCACCAGGTGAGCAATCTACAAGAGAAACATTATCTGGGACACAGGCAGGAAAGTGAGATCTCCTCTGGCCATAAGAAGGGACTGTCTTTGAGACCCAGGCATGTTTATGAAGTTTGTCTGACTGAAGGGAAGTGTTGCAACCATTCATTCAACACACATTTACTGATGCTCTACCATGTGCCAAGCATTGTGATCAAACTCAAATTGATACTCTATCTAGTAGGAGCCTATGAGGTCAAGGGTTGTGTCTAATAGGGAAATAAAGGTAAGTGCAATCCAGTGCAAAGATTTCTCTATGGGAGAGGAGATCAGAGTGTGATATGGGCTATTATCAAAAGTTGGTTCGCAGAATTTGTGATGTACCATCAGTCTAGAGAGGGAGAAGATGCCTAACCTGAACTCCTAACTGAACACCAGCAGAAACTTTTCATACCTAGTGCCTAGAACAACCTTATCATTATTAGACACTCAACAAGTGTATAACTGAGGTATAAGGGACAAAAGAAGGCAGGCAGGAAGGCAGATTAGTTTATCCTGTCCTTCAAATAAAAACTAATACTGTAACAGTTAAATTTTAAAGAATGCTTTCTATATGTCAGGCTCTGTTCTAAGGGATCATAGTTGGCTCATTTAATCCTCCTAACTCTCTGGAGAGGGTATTATGATATTCCCATTTTACAGATGTGGAAAATAAAAATCAAGGTCGGCATATATGTGCAAATGTGATGGAGAGTTTACACAAAAGAGCCTGATCCTACATCCTTTCTTGAAAAAGACTGGAAAGATCTCCCAAAAACATTACTTTTTTTCTCTAATCATAAATGTTAGATTTCAGAAAATCCCTGTGGTAGAAGAATTCATGATTGAGGAATTTTAAAACATTCGTAAGGGTTTTCATAGATTTATACCTGACATTGTTGATACTTTAATTTTATTTTGCCCTATAAAATTTTGTTTTATGGTCACTTATTTAAAACCAAGAATTCAGTGTAACTAAATAAAGGCACTATTGACGACCTGTTTACATTTTGCATTAGTATTAATAATAATACATACCGATATAATTTCTCTTTACCCTCTGATGCTTTCTAGAAACTTTCCAGGAGATTTTTTTTTTTTCAGTTTTAATAGGATTCTTGCAAATCCATCTTTGCTTCATTCCAGACATTCCAGGGAGATTTACACATCCTGGGCTAGTTCTGCACTGGAGACTGTTCCTGGCCCTCTGGTTCACCCTGGCATAACTTTGGTCCTGGAAATGTGAAGGAACTTGGATACCTGAGTAGAAAGTGGTGCTGGAGCAGTTTTTAACCTGCTTGGCATATCTGAGCAGGCGTGCCTCACATCCCCTCCCTGACACCTATGACAACGTCGTGGTCCCTCTGACACACATCTCAGCTTATTTCATTTTCACAGACCTCAAAGGAGTCAAGCCTAAGCCTCAAATTTTCTTTTCTTCAACTGTGTTTAATCTTTCTTAAGGTCTCTTTGCAAAAAATCTCTACTCACTGTTCTTCTACCATTGACTCAACTTCCTTTTTCTCTTCCCAACATTTCCTTCTTACCTATTATCATCAATATGAGTGACTTCCAGTTCATGTAGTCTAGAAACAAAATTTCCTGCAATGTTGAAAATGTGTGCAGAATGCATTTATCTTTCTTACCATGCTGCTTTAAAGGGACTTACACATGGAGGAAGGGAGGCAGCGATTGTGATCCTTGAATCTGGGAGAGGTGGTTGTGCACAAATCCTGTCTTTCTCTCACCGGGAGAGGCAGCTTACGGAAGCTAAACTTGTTGCTCACAGCCACCTGCCTGGCTCAAGTCCTAGTTTTGCTGCTTCCTAGCTACCTGACTTTAGGCAAATTGTTTAAGTTCCCAATGCCTAACTGTGCCCTTTTAAAATACGGGAAAAGAATGATTCCCAACTTGTAGAGTTGATGTGAGGGTTGAATGAGGTCAGCATTTACATTTAAAATAGCCCCTGACACCGAGGCGTACTGTCAATATCTATGAATTGTTATTATCATGTGACTTTAGGCACACTGCTTAATCTCTCTTAGTAGGCACATTTTACCAGAGGAAAATTAGATAAATGGTACCTTCTTTAAAAACTCATTTTGAGGATTAATTAAGAAAATGCTTATAAACACTAAACATAAAGCCTGATGCAGGCATGGTCTCAATACCCATTAGCATTTATCATCATTATTATGTGCATTTTTCCAAACATTTCTTTAGGTTTATCCCTTACAACTTGTACCTGTCCCCCCCTTACAAAAAACTCAGTAGATATTTGCGTCTTGTTTGTCTTTTCTTGCTGTGTTTAGTTTCCTTACATTGAGTTTCTAGAAGTAGGGACTTGGGGCTTTGAGATTAGGAACTTGATTGCTTCCACTGATGAGTGTCAGGTAGTTTCCTGGTGAGCTGGTGGCCTAGAATGGCAGTAGTTCATGGGCTTCTCAGCAGTGTTAGTTGGTGTTTGCACTAGGCGAGGAAGTGTGGATCCTGAGTGCTTATTTTTGCTGTTTTGTTAGCAGAGGAGGCTCAGCATGCTTGCATCAGTGAAATGTGGCCAGCTGAGGCAGTGGTTCTCAACTGGGAGTGATTTTGCCCCTTGCTCCCCCACCCAGGGGAAATTTAGCAATGTCTAGAGACATTTTTGGTTGGCACAACTGCAGGGGTGTTGCTGCATCTGGTAGAGGCCAGGGATGCTGCTAAATATTCTGCAATGCACAGGAAAGCTCCCACAAATAGGAATTAACTGGCTGAAAATGTCAGCAGTGCCAACACTACTAGGCTGATGCCACCAGCACTGCAGAGGTGGGTGGCAGCGTGTCTCTGTGTGCTGAAGGGGGTCCTGAGGGCTGGAGCTCAGATTGTGGTGAAGAATTTTCTCCTTATTCCCGGCACCCAAGGAATTTTGCTGCACTTTTGACAGCAGCTTAATCTCACCCCTGGAGACTCAGAGAAAGAACATCCCCGAACTACAAATCTCTTACTACAATCATTTAATATGAAGCTGTGCCTAATCCTGAGCTGTGTGTTGTGGCAAATATTGGAGAAAGATAATTAGGGTCCTTATCTCGGAAATTTACTCTCTGATATGTTGCCTATTAATAAAAATCATTCTGTTTGTAACTGATTTCTTAAGCAAATAAATACACAAACACTTTCACAAACAAAGGTACCCTATGGGCTTGTGTGTCTGAGCAGACTGCAAAATTGGGATGAGACTGAGAAATGAATGGATATTCAGATTTAAAGACCTTCAGTTGTGTCTGATGATCTATTTGTCTATCTCTCAGTGTGTTTCCCTGTTTGTGTGAACCTCTAATTCTGAGTTCTCTAAATGTATGTGTATGCGTGTGTGTGTGTGTGCATGCATGCACACATACTGTCTCTGTTTCTTTCTGTATCTGTGTGGTTCTGTTTTAACTTCTGTCTGTCTGCCTCTCTCTGTCTCTCTCTTGACTACTGTCTTCATATTTCCCTCTCTCTCCCTGTCTCTCTGTCTCACTGCCCCTTTTCTTTCTTTCCATATGTCCATGCCATTCTTTTAGACTTGATATTCCTTGCAGGGCAGAGACATTTCTCCTGGTGACCAGAGAGGAAAGACAATTAATTGCTACCAGCTTCAGTTAGAGAAATCCTGAGGAAGTCTTCTGAATTATCCTGGTGTGTCCTGATCACCATGCCAAGATGTCTCGTGACCATGCTGGATTACATGACATCCTAGGGTTCAGAGGGCTAGGCTACTGCCATTGACCAGCCTGGCCAAAAGCACATGGCTTGAGTTGGGAAGACAGCTCCACGAAGAATCAGTGGAGGAAGGGTTCTAAGTGGACACAAACCACAGATGTCCACTCTAGTGAGCCAAGATCAACTCAAGAGAAGCAATAATTAACAATTATTATTGCAAGTGCTAGAGGACCTATGGTCCAGATTCTGAGTTCTCTAGAAGCATAAAGGAGAGAGATTAACGTGAGCTGGAGTGACCAGGGAAAGCTTTCAGGAGGACTTGATTCTTGCTTTCAGCCTTGAAAGATGTGTAAAATTTTGCATAAGTGGAAGGGAGTGAGTATTTTTGGATGTGGGAACAATTCTGTGCTTGATTTATTGGTTTGGTTGCCTTGTTTTCAGCTCCCGAAAGGCAAAGACTTTTCTTCCTTTGTGACTAGAGAAGTATTTGTTGCCCACAATCTGGCTTAGACATCACGGTTCCAATTCCGTCCATGCTACACTGCCAGTGACTGTGGGGAAAGGATGGAAAAGTAACACCTGAGAAGCCTCTAATCCTGGGAGCACCAACTTGCTGTAGAGCAGAGGAGGTGTCCATAAAGTCCCTTCAGGTGCCCTCAGTCCTCTGTGTCTCTGTCCTCAAGTGAATTTCACATTGAAATTTTGGCATTACCATAGGTAGATTGGGTTGTTTTATGTATTCAATAAACACATAGGTATCACCTAATATGTACTAGGCACAGAGGTTCCAAGGGTTCAAAAATAAATAGGACAGAGTCTTCTTTAAAGTCTGTATCCAAGTCAGAAAGACACAGAATTGAACTATCAATTGCATAAGGGATGTGACTGAGCCATGCAAAGCAGCGACTCTCAAAGTCAGCTGATGTGGAAATCACCTGGGAGCTTTGCAAAAATTACTGATGCCTTGGTCCCATCCTCAGAAGTTTCGGTTTCATTCATCTAGGGAGAGAGGGACCTGGGCATCTGCATTTTCAAAGCTCCCTAGGGCTCTCAAGAGCAGCCAAGTTTGAGAACCACTGAGATAAGGATGCTCTGGGAGCAGAGAAAGGGCTCTGCAGTGAGACGAAGGGAGGAAGGCATGCTGGGGGCTGAGGCCCCGTGAGCGTGGAAGGAGGGGTGAGGGTCAGCTGGAGCAGGGAGGGGGTAGGGAGGTGGATGGATAAGAACGACATTGGAGCTGCTGCTGGTGGGGAAGTCAGGAAGTCTCTCTACTTCAGGCCTAGTTGCTGTGTGATGTTAGGCGCACATCACTTTATCCATGCCTCAGTTTCTCCTTCAGTCAAATATGACTAATGATGCCCTAACTCCCATTAGGAGTTTGCTGTTAGAATCAAATGAGGTTAAAAAAAAAAAACGAGAAAATATGTTATTGATCAATGGGAAAAATATTCATTAGAAGAAACATTATTCTATTCAAAGCCTCTTTGAGGAAAGAAGTACTTTATATAAATAGCCTTTTTAGATAACGAAAATTCAACATTTCCAGAAGTAATCATTTTATTTTAACTAATACAGATAATTTCATTTTTCCTAACACCTGTCACTTGCATCCCTAGTTCCTTGAGCAGAGCGCACCGGATGCCGATAGCCCTGCTCTTTCCTCCTGTGCCTTCCGCCCCTTGCGCAGATGTCAGATGCTGCCGTGCACTGCAACGCAGGGCCACTGGGAGGCGTAGGTGTTCATGGTGTGGAAGTTTGGGTTTTGAGGTCTCAGGTCTATTTTTCATAGATTTTCTATTTCTCCTGCTATCTAGGTATCAGCTGTTGGTTTTTACCATTCTTAATTCTGCTTTTTCCTAACTTGATGCTTCTTACCTATTGAAGACTAGAGAACCAGAAAACCAATCTCAGAATGGCATTTAAAATATGAGTAAGCAGACTATGTGTAAGAGCTTGCCAGAAAGAATGGATTATATGATCTTTGGTGTATAAATGTTTTAATGTGCATTGGCTATTTTAGTTGACTTTCTGGGTCTTATTCTAGCCTGGATATGGAATTCAGGGGATGGTAGATTGGGCTTTATGTGTGGAAGGTCGGAGGCCCGCAAGGATTATTTGTAGGATTCTCAGTCTTCCTTCTTCTGGTTATTGGCCAAAGACCTTTAAGGTCTCCCATTAGGTCACCAGGAGAATTTTGTCCTTGTCAGACCAGGTATTGAGTGATTGTCAAGCATTTGTTATTTTCAAGGCAGCAGGAAATAAGGGTAGATAGGATCAAACTCAAGAAAGGAAGAATACCTTGGAGCAAACAGATGAAACAGACAAAACCGTCTTTCCCAGAGGGTAGGACAGGGCAGGAAAAATGAACAGGCAGATGAGGAGGTTGTGGTAGACTAGTCAAGAGGGAAAGGACCCAGGAGACATCCAGGCATGTGATGTGTGCCTGTAGTCCTGGCTACTCTGGAGGCTGGAAACAGGAGGACCACTTAAGGCCAGGAGTTTGAGACTAGCCTGGACAACCTAGCAAGATCTCATCTCTAAATAGTCCCAGCTACTTGGGAGGCTGAGGCAGGAGGATCTCAAGCCCAGGAGATTGAGGCTGCAGTGAGCTATGATGGAGCCACTGCACTGCAGCCTGGATGATAGCCTGAGATCTCATCTCTTAAAAAGAAAAGAAAAGAAAAGAAACAAGACCAAAGATCAAGGAGATGGATGGAAGATCATAGGGAAGAGAGAACCTCTGGGAAGGTGCAAGGGCATTTTTTGTTTATTTTAATCACTGACTCACACCACTCCAGTACTCCTGCCATGTGACAATTACAGGTGACAAGTTACTCCAGGCAGTCACACTGCTGGGACTGCCACTGGCTGTATTCTGCCAGTCCCCACGCTGCAGAGCAGTCCTGTTTGAGAAAGCAGGTTTCTTAGCAACAGTCAACCCTGAGCACTTCCCATTTTGCTGTCTGCTGTCCATGTCACTGAGCCTCTGTCTCTCCCTTCCTTCCCCAGGTCGGTGGCCGGACTGGATAAGGAGGCTGACCTGGTGCACATGGAGGTGCGGACAGCGGACGGATGTGAGTGCTGCACCCAGCAGGCTGGGCTCTGGGAGATCTGCCTGCAGGTCTCTCTCCTCCCCTAATTTGCATTTTAATGACTTGGGAAGATGAAAAACCCAGAGCTCCATTACAGCCATATCCATCCTTATTTCCTAGAGTTGGGGAGAGACTTCTTGTCCCAGGGGAGACGTTTCACTGAAATAAACCCTCAGGAATGAATTTTCTGGAGATGTGAGTTAATGTGATGAATTTTGAGGCTCCTGTTAGTAATTTCTTTGGCATCTTCAGTGTAATTTGAATAGAGATGTTCATAGCTCATCATGGTATTTTACATTCACATGGTAAATTGTAGGGGCTGCCTGCTTTCCCAAATGAACCCGTTACATGGTCAAGTTTACTAAAAAGCGTAACTGGGAAATTATTAATCTATTATTATTAATCTATTTATTCATCTATTCAACAAATATTTAGGGATGGCCTGCTATGTGCTAGACATTGTTCTAGGCCCTAGAGATACAGTGGTGAGCAAGGTCTATATTGTCCCTGCAAACAAGGGGCTCTGTTCTAGCAGAGGAAGCCCAAGATTTCCAATATATGACCCCTTGTTTACCTTGTGCAGCTGTGTACGTCTTACACAAAATGTGACTGCAAAAGCATCATTTTTGTACCACTTTGAACATTGTACTCTTCCTGGAGTTGATCATACTCATAGGGCTCTTCCCTATCCAAGAAAAATAAAAGCAACTTAAGCAAAAATATATGAAAATACAATTAGCATATCTTGGGTTGAAAATAGAGCCAAATAATCTAATAGTGGTGAACTAGAAGTGCAGTAGAATAAGAACCTGCCCTTGAGTTGGGGTCCTGGGCTCTGTCACCCTTTAGCCTTGAGACCAGGAGAAATCCCCAGCCTCTGTGGGCTGTAACTTCGTCTATGATCTGAGAATACTCCCCTGGCCCTATCTACCTCACAAGGTTATGGGTTGACCAAACAGAAGAGGAAGGTTATAAAAACTAAAAAATTTTGTATAAATTAAAGGAGATTCTGTTTTGACCTTTTAGTTGGTGTTGGGGTATCATTCAGAATACATTAAGGAAAACTATATGTGCTGTCTCCATGAGAAATCTACTCTTTGAAGCCAACCACAGAGGCATGTGAGAAACATGCATTGAAGGAAATATGTTTTATTGGCTTTCTTTTTATTTTCAAAAGATTTAGAATGTAATCAGCATTTGTTAATATATGTCTGGCACTCTGCAGGGTTCTTTCCTTCCTGCCTTCCTTCCTTTCTTCCTTCCATCCTTCCTTTCTCTAATTTGATCCTTGAATAGGTGTGAGTCTGTGAGGCAGGCAAAGATGACCAACACTCTTTTACATTTATTTTTTAACAAAGAGCTATTTAAGATTTAAGAAGATACTGCCCCATGCTAAAGTCATTGATCATCAGCGTAGTAAAGCCTGGGTTCAAAATTATATTATCTGACTTTTATTGCCAAGAAAGGAACTGGGAGGAGAGTGAGATGTAGGAGTTCTAGGAAGTCTAGCAGGACAAGAGGAGGGAAGTAGATAGCTGGTCTCGGAAAATAACCCGCAGTGTTCAGGACAACTCCTGCCTCGGCTTTGCCTCCTTTGTTGACCTTTCGAAGGTGTGATCTAGGATGGTTATGGTATTTCAGAGTGAGAAGAAACTTTATGGGACAGTCTGAATCCCTACCCAGTGCAGGAATCTCTTCTCCAAAATCTCTGACAGTACATTCTCAGGCTCTATGAGCTCAGGCTTAAGACACATCATTTGCTGTTGCTGGGCAGCTCATCTTCTAAAAAAAAAAGTAATCTCTTACATTAAGCTTAAACTTATTTTATGAAAGTTCAAGAATTCTGGTCCAAATTGGGATAAGGCTTTTGGTGCAGGACTGCTGTGAAATTTTATGAGACTAAAAATGCAGAATACAAAGAACAGTTTCTGGCCTATTGTCAGAATTCAAGAATTGGGAAAAAAAGGCAAAAATATAACAGGGATAAATGTCATGTGCTGCACTTAGGTTAAAGTATATTATATATTAGTTCTGTTCTATATTCTAGGTTTTTTAAGATTAGTTTTCAATAGTTAAAAGAATTTTCTCTCAACCTAGTGAACTGGCTCTAACCCAGTTTATTTAGAAAGTGGTTAATGCCTAGGTTTAACCTGGGCATGTTTTACTTTACATGCAGAGTGAAATGCACGGGGCCTTGCCTTTGTGATATGGTGTGAGCGCTCCCTCACACTCATGCATGCCCACATATGCACACACATACACCTCCATCCTTTGAACCTCACAAAAAGGTACAAATATGTTGTCTTTCTTTTTTTTTCTGACATGGTAGTTTAACTCAAAGTTCCCAAATTCATATAGCTAGTTAGTGATGGGGGAAAAAACAAAAACAAAAATGAGCAAAAACCTCTCATTGGACTAAGACTAAAGGGAAACTTCTGATAAAGGACATCTACAACAGGCCTACAATTAACATCATCTTAATGATGAGATATTCAATGCTTTCTCCCTGAAAAGCAGAGATAAAGCAGGGATATTCAGTCTTACCACTCATTCAACATCATGGTGAAAGTCCTAGCCAGTGCAATAAAGCAAGAAAAAGGAAATATCATTCATACAGATTGCAAAGGAAGAAAATAAAACTTGCTATTCTCATTGACATGGGTGTCTATGTTGAAAGTCCTAAGGAATCTGTAAGAAAAATCTCTTAGAATGAATAAGTGAGTTGAGCAAGGCTGCAGAACATGAATTCAGTGGAGAAAAGATATTATTTTCAGTAAATAGTGTTGCAACAATTGAGCAGCTATCTGGGGAAAAATTAACTTCATAAAATTTAATTCAAAATGAATCATAGATCTAAATGTAAAATTACAAAATTATAAAACTTTTAGAAGAAAACATGGAGAAATTTTTCATGACCTTGGGTTGGACAAAGAGTTTTTAGATATGACACTAAGAGCAAAATCAGTAAAATAAATAATTGACAAGTTGTATTTTATCAAAATTTAAAATATTTGCTCTTCAAATATGTCATTCAAAACATTGGGAGAAAATATTTGCAAATCATATATTCAATAAAGGACTCATAGCCAGAACATATAAAGAACTCTCAAAACATAGCAATAAAAAAACAACAGAATTGTTGTTAAAAAAAAGTGGGAAAAAATTTGAACTGATCATTTAGCAAAGAAAATATAAGGATTACAAATAAGCACATGAAGCAATGCTCAACATCATGAGACAGTAGGGAAGCACCAATTAAAACCATAATGATGTATCACTATATACTTATTGGAATCACTAAAAGAAACATAATTTATAATATCAAGGGCTGGCAAGGAAGTGAGCAACTAGATCCTCATACATTGCTGGTGGGAATGCAAAATGATTCAGCCACTGTGGAAAATCATTTTGGCAGTTTCCTATAAAGTTGCACACATTTTATAATCCAGCAATATCACTCCTCCTACATATTTAGGCTAGAGAAATGAAAAAATTATATTCACAAAAAAGTCTCTACAGAAATATCTGTAGCAGATTGATTTATTTAATAATTACCCCAAACTGGAAACAACCTAAATATCCTTCAATGGATGAATAAATTATTAAGCTGTGGTACATCCATAAAATGGAATACTACTCACTACTATCAATATTTGCAACCATACAGATGAATTTAAAGACATTATACTGAGTGAAATAAGCTAGTCTCCAGAGATTACATGATGTATTATTCAATTTATATGATCTATGGGAAAGATAAACTACAGAGTTAGAGAATATATCAGTGCTTTTCATAGTGGGAAAATTATTTGACAAGAAAGGGCCACATGAGAGAATTTTTTAGGATGATGTTACTGTTTTATAACCTAATTATGGCGGTGGTTACATAAGTCTTTATATCTGTTCAAATTTATAGAATTGTGTACCAAAAAAAAATTCACTGTATGCAAATTAAAAAAATAAGTCCATATTAAAACTACTAAAACTAAAATCTATGGTGAGAAAACCTAGAAGGCATGGTTCTTCGGTTTTGGGCTTCTAGTTCTGAATCCAAGCATTATAATCACCAGGGGAAAATACACACACACACACACACACACACACACACACACACACACACACACGCCTAGGCTCCACTACAAATTGATGAATGAAGAATCTCTAGAGAAAGATCATAGGCATTGGGCTCTTACGAAATTGTCCTGGTGCTTTTAAAGTGCATGTAGGTAGGATTGAGAACCACTGCACTAGACCTGAGCTTCTCGAACTTGAATATGCACATGCACCATCTCGAGAGCTTGTTCAAACAAGTATCCCATATTCCTGACCAGTTCTCAGGTGCTGCTGCTAGTCTGGAGACTTCACTTTGAACCACACTGCACTGCACTGAGCTGTGAAGTACATACAGGTCAACAGGACACAGTCAGCACTGGGTAGCCCACAGGCTGATGGAAGAGGCGGATCTATACACAGATCATTGTTGCAACGTGTTATGCTAAAGACCACGGAGATGCTGATTTACGTATCATCATATCATCAACAAAGTGTTGTGGGAACCAAAAGACAGGGTTGCCCAACTGCTGAGTGATTGAAGCCTGCACAGAAGGGGCCGTGGCTAAGCTTCATCCTGTGGGATGAGTGATATTTTCCCAAGGGGATGGTAGAAAGGGGGATGGGAAAGTTATGCTAGAGCTGTATTGTCCAACATAGCACTCATTTAATATCCTGTGATTACTGAGTCTTTAAAATGTGCTGTCCAAATCAAGGTATGCTTTAAGTATAAAACACATACCAGGTTTCAAAGACTTATTATGAATAAAATAATGAAAAATTGCTCCTTAATTTTTATATTGATGACATGATGAAATGGTAGTATTTTGGGATATATTGCGGTAAATAAAGCATATTAAATTAATTTCACTTTCCTATTTACTTTTTAATATGGCTACTAAAAAATTTAAAAGGTCATTTGTGGTTCACATTGTATGTCTGCTGAATAGCACTGCTCAGCACAGAGCTTGGCCTTTTCAGCTGTGTGGCGTGGCAGTGACAATCTTGTCTCTAAACCTGGCTCTGGCGCTTGGAGCATACCCAGCATAAGCTGGTCCCTTTTCTTGTTTATGTATCAGAATCTCCACTCTGGCTTAGTCCTGGTCCACTTTTTTGGGAGTCAGGCTTTCTGATTAAACTAAAAGCATTGGATTATGTCTTGCCCTAGTGAGGCTTCAACAGGGCAGTCCAACCAGTTTGGTTCACAACAGTGTGAATCCTGTTTCACTGGATTCAAATGGCTTTTTCTCCCATTCTCTTCTGGAAATAGTCTTTCTCTGAATGTCTCATGTGCATTCTTTCTCTCTTTTTCTCTCTGACACACAATCAGTTACTTGGTCACAGACAGGACAGAGACACACACACACTCATCCTCCATGTAAGAGGCAACTGAGTATCAACACAAAGAGCATTAACTTGGTGACATAAGAATTGAGTTGGAGAATTAACTTATCATTTAGAAGCCCTTTGACCTTGGACACATTGCTTAGTCTTTCTGTGATCACTCATCTAGTGCTTTAAAAATATTAATAAATACAAGAAGCATTTTTATAATTGATTGTTCTTTTTCTGTTGGTTTGCTAATGAAGATCTTATTGTAGAGTAAAATTGACAACAAGGTAGATTTCAGTTCAGTGTACAAAAGAGTAACATTTAAGAGTTCCCCAAATGCCACGGGCTGCTTTGTGAAGCAGTGAGCTCCCTTCGTTGGAAATTCTCAAGTGCAAGCCTGATGGATGCCTGTTAGGGACACAGTGATAAGTGAACCTGAGCATGGGCAAAAAGTTTGAAACATCCAGACATTCTGGAAATTTCTAGAATCAAAACCCATAGTACAAATTCTACCATTCCTTGGCCCCATGTTATTATCAAGCCTTAATCAATTACTGCACTTTCTTCTAGGTCAACATAAAGCCTGATACTTCTTAACAGATCATTTCAGGCAGGAGTAAGTAATCAAATGGGCTTGTTGTGCAAGGCAAAACTATTAGCTCTGCAGACTTAACTCTAGGCTTTAGACAAATATATTATTGTCTCTCAAAGGAACTTAGATCATTGATTAGTTCAATGATTTTCGAATTGTGTTAACTCAGAGCTCTAGCAGCTCTCTAAGAACTCAGAGCTGAAGATGAGCCGCAGCAGGAATTAGGCAATGGGACTGCAGACTGCTTGCCTTCTGCTCAACTACAGCAGACACACTGAAACCCGCTATATGTATTGGGATATATATCACCTTTGATAAAAGGATTCCGGAATTTTTTTTTTTTTGACGTGAAAACATATAAGAGATTTTCAAATGCATCACATTCCAAAGGCACCAAAATATATAACACTTTGCCCCAAATCACATAGACAGCCAGTAACAGGCACTGGACAAGAATGTAGATTCTGGTCTAATTCTCAGCCTGATTTTCCTTCCATGTTTCAAATACATAATGGCTAAAATCACAGGTACCTCTGTCAAATCGGCTGGGTTCAAATCCTAGCTCTGTCACTTCCTAGAGCTGTGGAACTTAGGCAAATCACTTAATCATCTGCGCTTCAATGTCCTCATCTATAACAGGGGGGTGATATAATTATAATTCCTTGGGTTGTTGGAAGAATGAAATCAATTAATGCAGATAGTTCCTAGAATACCAGCCAACACCGAGTGAGCATCCTTTTGTCATCATCATCATCTTCTTCTTCATCATCTAGTCATCATATTCAGGGTCAGTATAGTTGGCAAGTGAAGTGGAGAGATCCCTGGATGGAGTTTGCTAAGTTACTCAGTAACACTAGTGATTTCTCACCGTCTATAACTGTCAGATCGCCTCCTGTGCTGTTCAGAAGGCAGAGAATGCTGGAATTTTCCTACAGGAGAGTAGAAGTTTCACAAAAAGTCTAAATTCTTCAGTTTAGTAGAAAGAATGAAAGCTACCTTTTTAAAGTTTGCTTTAATTTCAGCATATTATGGGGGTACAAATGTTTAGGTGACATATATTGCCTTTGCCCTACCTGAGTCAGAGCTTCAAATATGTCCATCCCCTAGATGATACTAACCGCGCCCACTGGAAGTGTATATACCCATCCCCTCCTTTCCCTCCCACCTGCCCGATACCTGATGAATGTTATTACTATATGTGCACTTAAGTGTTGATCAGTTAATACTAATTTGATGGTGAGTACATGTGATGCTTGTTTTTCCATTCTTGTGATGCTTCACTTAGTAGAATGGGCTCCAGCTCTATCCAGGATAATACAAGAAGTGCTAGATCACCATTGTTTTTTGTGGCTGAGTAGAACTCCATGGTATACATATACCACATTTTATTAATCCACTCATGTATTGATGGGCACTTGGGTTGTTTCCACATTTCTGCAATTGTGAATTGTGTTGCTGTAAACACTTTAGTGCA
>CAUYRT010005387.1:0-71986 GCA_963574885.1 Lepilemur ruficaudatus
AAACTCCTGGCTCAAGCAATCCTTCTGCCTCAGCCTCTCGAGTAGCTGGGACTACAGGCATGCGCCACCATGCCCGGCTAATTTTTTCTATATATATTTTGTTGGCCAATTAATTTCTTTCTATTAGTAGTAGAGACGGGGTCTCGCTCTTGCTCAGGCTGGTCTTGAACTCCTGACCTTGAGCAATCCACCTGCCTCGGCCTCCCAGAGTGCTAGGATTACAGGCGTGAGCCACCGCGCCCCGCCTAGAGTCAGGCTTTTTGGGGGAGGCATGTTGTCTTGGTGACTGTGTGAATGCGTTTGTGTGGGATGGCGGGGCGGATGTGGGGCGAGTACAGGCTGCGTGGGTCCCACTGTCCCTTGGGGCTGCCCATCTTTGCTCACTACGAGGAGCTGGAGGAGTCTGCCACTTTTGTCTGCCTCCCAGTCATACTCGCTGGATTCACTAACTAATTTCATGAACATGTGGAGGACTCTGGAAGGTAAAAGGATGAGTGAGAGGATAGTAACAATAAGAAGGTGAGGGAAAAGGAGCAGGTTTATTCTGAACACATTTTTCCTTCCCTGGAGGTGCCTGCTTGTTTACCTAGAGCATATGTTGGTGTTCTACACACATGGTGTTGGGTAATTCTTCTCTGGCAAAGTTTTTGAGTGCTGGGAAGCAACGGTATTCTGAGAGTAGGCATCTTTACATTTCTAGAGCTTCCCTATGTGTTTTTCCTTTGATGTTAACAAACTCCTTTGGAGCTCTGGGCCTCTGCACCTGTTCCATCTCCCCAGAATGCCCGGGCACCACTGCACCTGCGAAACTGGTCATTCACCAAGACTCAGATGAAATGCCCCCATTTCATCAGTGTTGGCCACCTCAGATTAAACTTCAGTTTCCTCGACAAGAAAATCGAGAAAATAGCTATTCCCTCACAGGGTTATTGTACAGATTAGGACCATGTTGACACACACACAGCTCTGGCAGCAGTGAGTGGTAGATGGCGCTCAACCCGGGCTCTTCCTCCTTCCTGCTCTCCTCCTCCCCCTCTTCAGGGCTCCCACAGCTCTTCCTTCATAACTCTCAAGTTTACCCTCTTGTCAGTTTCTGTTTCTGTGTGTGTTACTCTAACTGTACCATGAACTCCTGAGGATGGAGGCTCTTTCTTAATCATTTTTATAGCCATAGAGCCAAACAGAAGTCCAGGTACATGGAAGATGATCTGTAAGTGTCTGTTAAACGAATGAATAGAGGAAGGAATGTGTGAATGAACACGCCCAGTCTGGTTAAGTGGAGGGGCATTCTGGCAGTTGCCCAGGAGATTAATCTAAAGTAGAATATAGTGCCGGTTAATTGGGTTTTTTTTTTTTTAATAGATAACTCCTTATATTACTGGCAAAATGTCAATCGATTTGCTTCCATTTGGCATCTTTAATGTATTTATTATACAGAATTTGAAATAATTTGTTATTTCTAATCTTCCTCTGCCTTCCAAGAAGAATGAATTCTGATAATTAGAAGATGTTTTATTTAACAAGCACAAAAAGGATCTTTTAAAGAAATATTCTTCAGGCCAGATGCGGTGGCTCACACCTGTAATCCTAGCACTCTGGGAGACTGAGGCGGGAGGATTGCTTGGGCTCGCTCAGGAGTTCAAGACCAGCTTGAGCAAGCATGAAACCCTGTCTCTACAAAAAATAGAAAAATTAGCTTGGCACTGTGGCATGGGCTTGTAATCCCAGCTACTCGGGAGGCTGAGACAGGAGGATTGCTTGAACCCAGGAGTTTTAGGCTGCAGTGAACTACGATGATGCCACTGCACTCTATCCAGGGCAACAGAATGAGATTCTGTCTCAAAGAACAAAAACAAAACACAACAAAAAACTCTTCAGATGCCCAGATTTGGGTTAATTATACTTCCTGGTTTATCACTGACTCAAATATACCCCTCTTTTATTTGATGTATTTATTATATTACATAATAAATACCTCTGAACCTCCTCACAACCCAAGCACCAGAACCCTGACCGTAAGATAAATCTACCTGTGTGTGTGTCCCCTTCCTGTACCTGTCTCCTCCCCATCCTGTAACCATTAATTTGAAATTTGCCTTTATCATTCCTTTACTTTGTTAAAAAAAGGTTTTCATCACATCTATATGTATGTCTTCATAACATATTGTTTAGTTTCAGTTGTTTTTGTTCTTTGTTAATAGGGTATCATGCTGTATATGGTCTTCTGAGACTTGCTTTTGCTATTCAGCATCACATTAGCTCTGATTCATTCATGTTGTTGCCTGTAACCAAAGTCGTCATTTTCACTATGGTATAATACTACGTAGAGTGAATGTACCACCATTCATTCTGGTGATGGGCATTTGGTTTGTGTCCAGTTTTATGCTTTTATGAGACGTGTTGCTATGAACATTGTCACACATGTCGGCTAATGTACAGATGTAGAAACAAAATCTTCATATTAGGTAGTAGGACCTTAGACCTAATTAAAGAAAATAAATCCTCATCAGGGGTTGCTAGAAAACCTTCAGACCTGAGTTGGAACTGCAACAGTGGGCTGGGAGTAGGTGGGAAGTGAAAAGAAAGAGGAGAGAGAGAAATATTGAGACAGGAAATGTTTGGTGGCTGTAAGGCCCAAGAGGAGCCGTTGGGTAGGAGAGACAAGTCTAGTCAGTACTTTTCAAGTAAAATACTGTCTACCACTCTATGTAAATACTTTTCCACATCACCATTTCAAACATGTCAGCAAATTACATTGCTCACTAATGCTCTTACGCAAGTGGAATTTTGCTTGGAGGATACTCAGAGGATGAAAGGATAGTTACACGTGAGTTATAAACAAAGACATTAATCATTTTTTGTTAATACCAAATCATCTTTTCCCACCCCCCTTAAATAAATGTTGAATGAACAGTAAAAGGATATTGGGGAAACTATCAGCCTATTCTAAACTTCTAAATCTAAAAGAGATTCTAAACTATCAGCCTATTCACGGTACCCACATGTTTTAACCTGACCCTGTGAGCCAGTGAATGAGTGAAGATGCCTTGGAGTAAACATTATTGGTGTCAGCTCTCCCAGCACCTAACCTAGAGGGGGAAATCTCTAGTCTTTGAACTAAAGAAGTAAAGTGTGTGTGTGTGAGTGAGTGTGTGATTGACCTACATGTCAAAATATTTGGTCTTCTCTTTAAAAAAAACAACTTTGGAAACCTCACTTAATTTTTTAGTTTAGTCCTTCATGTCTACCTGGGTTCCTATCACCTATGTACTGTAAATGCCATGAAATTAAGATTTGGAGGAGCCTAATTCTTCACCAAGAGATTCTCTACTTGAATTTCCCTTTTGTCTTTAGGCAAAAGCAAATGCTATTTTGGTTATCACAGTCCTAGGAAAATGGTTAAGACTTGGTGCCTCATTATTCAGGCTCCTTAAAAAGAGTAAAAAGCCTGCCCTGGAGCATAGGGTATGATAAACACAAGAGTGTTTGCTATCAGAACCTATAATCCTGTCCCTACATGCTCCACATAATTGCATAGCTAGTAATACTCCTTTCTTTCTTATGATCCCCTGTATTGCTGTGGAAATCTGAGCAAAACTGTGATAGTTGCTGTACTTGTGCACTTAAAATTCCTGAGCTCAGCAATGATAAGGAAAGGGTAGCAAACTTTTCTTTGTGATTTTTTTTTATAAGCTGGAGTAAAACCTGGAACATGTAGTGGCCAGTTTTAGCAGTTGGTGCCAGTTGCTAGACAGTTAAATGTCTGGTTTTTTTTCCTTCAAATCTTTAACAGTGAACTTCTCCTATACAGCCAAATTTCATATAGCTGTTTCATCTGCGTTTATTAGAAAGAGGCTTAACAGTGCTGTCAGGGCTCCAGTGTAACCTACCGCTGGTGATGTCATCTCTGCGCCTCAGGTAAGTAAGACAAAGGTAATAATACTTACCCCAAGGAGTGGTCATAAGGATTAAACTAAACAGCATGTAAAGTGCTCAGGAGAGCCCAGGCCCATGGTAGACTCTTAATAAATGGTGATCATTATGGCTACTATTGCAAAAACCCCTTGCTTTTGAAACAGCAGTGTAAGCGAGAGAAAGGCCCTCTTTGTGCACCATCCGTTCAGGCCCTGGGGTGACAATTTGGTTGAAGGTGTATGCTACCCCAGCAGGCCTTTCCTGATTCCTTTTTCTCCAGCTTCCTCCAGCTTAACCCCTTTTGAATGTAGAATCTTTTGAATGTGATGAAAGTCCACACACTAACAAAGCCACTGCTGCCAGCAAGGTTACCCAAGGAGAAGCAGCCTGTCCTCTGGGCGTGCAGAACCACATGCGTTTATGCAGAACCCCCATGCGCATGTGTCTCACTGCCTCCTTCCAAGCCAGGCGGAGGGAGCCTGGTAAATTCTTGACTCAGCTTGGAAAGGTCATCAAGATCCGTTTGTTGGAATTGCTGGTGACATACAAGCTTTTATGTATCCTGTTCTGATTGGAGCAGCTGGGAGGCACTAGCTTGTTCTTTCCGGGAGAGAGCAGGGTCTCCTCCCCTCCAGTTATTGCTTCCACCTGTTTCCTCGCAGCATGGCCGGTGGGGTGGGAATGGGGATGCTGGCCTGAGTCAGGTCAGTGTGGTATTTTGGAACAGTGAGCCATCCCTTTATTTGGAACTTTTCTAATACGCACGCTCAGGATTGAAGGAATCACTTAGGCCCAGAAGAGCACCTCTCCTACCACTCAAACTTTCACTGCATGTGAAAGTATAGCTCATCCCCTACCCTCGGTGCTCTCCCGTCTCCAGATGGTTCAAGATATAGTCCTGAATGTTCTATTTCAGCAAATGGAGCATGTTGTTAAATTCTTTGCAATTTTGTTTTAGTCTTGAAGCAAATGACTGAGTATAGGGTTAGGTGGAAGATTTTTGGCCATAGATTTATAAGAACAAAAAGAAAACTAATGTTTGTGGAACACCTTCTGGGTTCCTGGAACTGTATTAGGTTGGCTGTTATTTATTCTTAGAAAGCAGAAATTCTTCTTCTTCTTCTTTTTTTTTTGTAAATGAAGAAAGAGCCATTTTACTGTGTTGCCCAAAAGCATGTAGCTGGCAAGTGGTAAAACCAACATTTAGGAGAAGCAACAAAGAATAAATATCAGGATAGTGCCCAGAAACACAGGGAGAGAGAGAGTCTGCTAGAATTGTGTAGCACACAGACTGTAGGAAAATACAAAGACCAGCTCTTTCAAAACCTGGAAGGAACAACAGCTGAGCCAGTTACCCCGTTAATATCACTCGCAATATTGTCATTGAGGTGTCCTGGTAAGTGGGGCTGGAACTACCTCAGTGTAGGAGGGTTCCTGTGTCTCCTTGGGTAGCAGCACATGAGCTGGTGGAGAGTCCTTGGGCAGCTTGGCACAGCAATAGGGCGGTGTGAGAAAAGACCTGATCGTGCCACTTAGAAGCAAGGTTCACACGCTTTAGAAGAAGCCCCCCGAAAAGAGCCAGTCCAGACCTCTCCCATTGAAGATATAACAGAGGGAAGAGCCTGAAGAAAAAAAAGATTTTCTGTCTCTTTAAAACTTCCCCAACTCTTTTTGGGAACTGCAGCCTGGCCTGCATCCCTGAGGCAGGTTAAGTCCTTTGTTAAAAGAGATAACTCCATCCCAGGGGGAGCCAGCCACCCACCAGTTCACAGGCTTTGTCTTTGTCTGAGATGCCAGGATTAGAATAGTTAACCTAGAACTGAGGGGCCCTCTCTTTAAAAGCTCTGTATTTCTGCCTATGTTCAGGAAAGTTGGATTTTGAGATGAGAAGGTCTACCATTTTTCCTCCTTTGCCGACAAAGTAATAAAAATTCTCTTTCCTCCTCCCCAAAACACTTGCTCTCATTCTTCTGATGCTGCATTGAGGACAAGTGCTGAGTTTACCTATATAGGGCTACAAACAACAGGGACTAACACTTTCATTTCAGCAGAAGTTTCATGGTTATTGCAGGGCAGGGATGAGCTTGGTGGAGAGCAAGAACATTAGTGCGACTTAAGAGTGATGGGCGTCTATCTCTGACCTCCCTGATATGACGGTTCTTTTTATTATACACACTCATTATACCACGTAACTCAATATCACAGTGTGTAATTTTGTGTTTATTTGTGTGATTCTTTGACTATTGTCAGCATCTTCTAGTCCACGTTTGTTTTTGCTCATCCTGGAGTTCCGGTGCCTAGTACAGTGCCTACCACATACAGTAGGTGCTCACATAAATATTTATTTGATTGATTAAATGGCTTCTTTAATGAAAAGAAGTTCTGAAAGCATTAGAAGTTGAAAAAGTGCTTCAGAAGTAGTTTATTTCTCTCTTTCCTGGCACTGCTGATTAAGTATGTGACAGATATCATAATTATCCATGTTTTAGATAAGAATCCAGAAAATGCCATCTTTTGCAGTATCAGAAATATAACTTTTATTCCTTTTCACTTGCTGGAAATGCATTTGTCTTTGGATGAAATGAGGCATTAGGGCAGTCAATATGCTCTTTTCTCTGGCGCTGGATTTATCAAAGTTCCCCCGTTGAAGCCATGAGGGTCACCAGGGAAAAGCCAAAGTAAGGAAAATGGACCTTCAAGCTCTGCATGAAGATCCCAGGTCAAGGCAAAAGTCTTGGGGCAGGCTGAGAGCAGAAAGATCTGTGTGGTTTGAGGGGATCTGAAAGCCCAGCTTGAACAAAAATACTCCATTAGGCTAACTACTTGGATGGTCACAAATTCCTATGTTTAGGAATTTCTCTTTTAGTTAAGATTTTGACTCTTGAGAAACTCTATAATAATATGAACATTTTCCTGAGAGAGGGGGATATGAAGCCATGAGCATGGTAGCCTGAATTATTTTGATAAGTTAACCAGTTGTACTGTGGAGAGGTGTTCCAAGGGCCTATGGGGTGAGGGGAAACTTGCCTTTTCCCCAAAAAATTCGCTGAAAGATCAACTCACAATTAAGTTAGATTAATAAGAGAAAGGTTTATTTACCAATACCATGCATATGGGAAGAATCCCACAGTGATTAATCAATTTCCCAATGAAGTTCAGATATTTTTATACATGCCTTTTAGAGGGGAGGGGAGACATCAGGAGTATAGGTAAGTCTATTGAGGGGCTATAAAAGGTTGCTAGGTAGGATGAATGGAGCGGGGAAACAGATAGACTTGTAAATTAACCTGAGAGACAAGTATTATGTTGTAAATGATTTGGGCCAGGTCTGGTTGCATTCTGCAGTATATTGAGATAATGAGGAGAGGAAGAGAAGTCATTTGCCCCCTTTAATCTTTTGATCAGGAGAGTCTGGTTTATGCAGATAGAGGGAAAGCCCCTTCCAATGTTTTTTGATTTTGAATGGCCTTTAATTCAAAATATTCTTTAGGGGTCATATTTTGGGGTGAAATTTCCCGAGCTCCTTCAGGCCACAAGCGACAGGTAAAGTTAAATGGAGACTGGAGTGTGGGGAGTTTGAGGGCAGGTGGGAGCTGGGAAGAGGGGTTTTGAGGAGCATGGTCTTGTGGAATGTTCCTGTAGGTGCAGCAGGAATTTGGCAGAGAAATGTTGCCAAGATCCCAGCAAACACCTGGGTATGCTCAAACTGGATATTGTGAAGAGAGTTTAATAGAAAGACTATTATAAATGTGTAATCAGGGTTTAGGGAAATCACACTGGGATAGTATTAGAATATAATACCTTGGGACTAGCACTGGCACGGAACTGCTCCACCCAGGCTGGATGGAGCAAGGGGGGACAACAGTTACTATGCCCTGGAGCGGCGCTGTAGGAGAGGCTACTTACAAGATGTGGTACATAAAAGATAGTCTAGAATTCTTTGATACTTCTCTCACTGGATCAGAGAGGACTCTGTGACTGCTTTGACCAGCAGAACATTGCAGCAGTGATATTGTTCTAGTTTCCAGGCCCAGGCTTTAAGAGATTGGATCTTCTCCATTTCTGTTCTTGGAGCTTCCACTTTCTTTCTTCTTAGAAGATCAACTTGCTCTTGGAACCCAACCATCTTGCTGGGAGGGGGTGGGATGGGAGAAGTCCAAGCAGCCACCTGAGAAGCCCACCTGGAGAGGAACGGAAGGCCTCTGCTGACAGCCTGGATTAAGCCTTCCTGGGGGTAGAAGCTGCAGATAGACAAACCCAGGTGACCTGGGAAGAATCAAGACTGGTGTTGCCTTGTTTGTCAGAGGCTGGTGGCAGTGAACCCATTAGCACCTGGAAGGGATCCCTGGAACAGGAGCAGGGAGGGAGGACCCCCTTCAAATCTGCTCTTAGAAGGACAGGTGGGCTACCTGGGCTCTGAGGTGGGCCACAAAGCCAGAGTGGTGCTCTCCAACGCCCAGTAGGAATTTTGCAAAACCTGGCGGATGAAAGCTTTGGAAAACTGCCCTTGCTTAAAGGGAGGCGATTATACCCGGGATTCGGGAGTCTAGCTATTTGGATTCAAATTCTGGCTCCACCTCTTGCCAGCTGTATAATCTTGTTTAATCCCTTTATGACTTAGTTTTCTCAACAGTAAAATGGGGACAATAATAGCACATACTACTTGCAGCTTTTGTAAAGGATAAATGAGCTCATACCATGTCCTTAGAGGAACAGTGGGATAAAGTGGTTAAGAGCACAGGCTCTGCAGCCAGACGGCCAGGGTTTGAATCCTGACTCTGCCACTTATTATAAGCATGATGTGGGGCAACTTATTTAATTTCTCCATCTCCATGTCCTGTTTTATGGAGGTAATAGCAGTACCTCTTTCATTTGGTTGTCATCAAGCTTGATGAGTTAATCCATGTCAGGGGTTTAGAGTGGCACCTGTGTTTATAAGCACTCTGTTAGCTGTGGTTGGCACAATGCATCGTACATCTTGGTGTGAGTGTGTGGCATGTAATGGCCATGCAATAATATTTTCATTCTGCTAGAAGCAGAGAGAAGAGAGGAGCCTGTGTGCTTGAGACGAGGTCCCACCCAGTTCAAATTCAACAGATCTCAGGACTGCCCGGTCTCTGGCTGTGTGGGGAGCTGAGCCTGGTCTGTTCCCACAGGTGTGCTCCCACTGGCATCTTTGTTTTTGTTCAGTCATACCTTAGCGCTGGGCTGCCCTCCAAAGATGTCATCCTCCCAGTGGCACTCTCAGACCCAGCCTAGCAGCACTGCCACCCCGCCGCCACTGGGGCTATTGATGGCTCACCAGAAATGGGGCTTCCCACTGTCCTGGGGCCTGGCAATGAAAGAAAGCACATGAAAAGTGGTATTGATAAAGAAAGTGGCTCCTAGGAGACAAGGCCTCTTTGTTTCCAAGTAAATGATAGGGCTAAGGCATAAGCCGTGGAATCTGGAATCTGAGCCAACCTGGCTGTCCTTTGAACTTCTAGAACACCACTTTTAATGTCACCACTTCCCCGTGCCTCCAGTGTACCCTTCCTTAAGACCTTGCCCTGCAGAGCCCTCCTCGTGACTTGCCTGTTGGAGCTTGGACTGCTCTGACAGACGGAGTGCAGGAGTGGGACGTGGCTGAGAGCCACCAAGGCTGCGGGTAAATGCTCCAGAGCACCACGGGCAGGAGACAGAGCTGTAGTCGTGGCCCTGCTGCTAGCAGTTTGGGGGAAGTCACATGAGTGCTCCACCTCCTTAGGTCTCTTTTTGCAAAATGAAGGCAACATGAACTGACTTTCGGGAGTATTCTGACATGAATTAAATCCTTGGAGAAAACCAGGTGGTAGTGTTTACTGTGTGGACAGAGCAGTCATGTCATCAGACCCCTGATTTCAGCACCTGGGGGTCGTGGAGGGAGCAACAAGGAGGGGCCTCCACACTCAGGTGAATATTCTCCTTCCCACTGCCTCTGCTTCCTCCCTCCCTCACTCCCAGGTGCCCCAGCGCCTCTCCTAGACCAGGAAGTCTCAGCAGTGGTCACCCCCTGGGCAGGTGCAGGAGCGGGAATTCTAGGAAGAGGGTCACACATTAGGCTGCAAAGTTACCTTCTCCCTGGACCTTTCCTTTCCCTTTTGCCCCACTGCCCTCCTTTAGATTTTTATTTGGCCTTAGGTCATTTGGTTTTTACAAAAAAAAGCAGGGCTATTGACATAGTTCTACCACAGTGGCTACCCAGGGACCCTGGCCCACTCTGGGCACATGGGGTTTTTCTTCAGGGGCGAGTTCTCTGAGACCCCACAGAAGGGCAGTCCTCAGCTTGCTCACTCCAGTTGACCTGGAAAACTGCAAGCTACACCTCACGCCCTGTTTCTTAGCTCTGCCCTTTCTAGAAGGTACTATTCCCACTGAGAGGGCAAAGTAACTGTCCGGTCTCAATTCCATATATCATGTGATGAAAGAGGTGGTACCAACTACAGCAAATAAGCTTATAATTTCCAACGTCCTATCAAAGAGCCTAACAACAAAATAAAGATATTCCTACGGAACTGCAATTTTTGCAGCTGAAATTTTCAGCCAGCCACCAGAGGGTGCCCACAGAGCTCTCTGAAAATGACCAAAACCTGAAGAATTAGGAAAGAAAGAAAATTTCCAGTGCATGCAAGACCAAGACAAAATGTAGCTTGCCCACACCTGACTTGAACAGATGCACAGGCCAGCCAAGGAGGCGTAAGGCCAGGGGAGGAAGAACCAGGGTGGGAGTGATAGAAATTACCTAGATTTCAGCTAAGCAAGTTGCTTCTTGATTTTAAATTGGCAATTGCAATAGTACTTTGAGGATTGGCCAAGGAAGCATTTTCATTCCCTGGCAAAATACCCTTCCCTACCCACTCCTCATCCACAAAGGAAATGCAAATATATGTAAATATTACCCTGAACCAAAGGCTTCTTGGAAGGTAAGACTGCTGCTTCTGCTGCTGCTTAAAACAAGAAAATCCTATAATGCAAGTGAAGGGACAGAGATTTTCTGAGCTACTGTGTCCGCACTAGGGTGAGGCTCAGAAAGAAGAGACAGAGGTGCCATGGTTCTTGCGCCTGGAGTCAGAGGATGAGGGCAGCTGGGACCCTTACCCCAGTGAGGCCTGGCGAGCAGGCTGTGTCTGGCATCCCAGTGTCTCCAGGGCTGGCACAGTGACTGATACACAGTAGCTGCCTGTGAGTGTTTGTTGAATGAGTGAATGAATGACTGGGAAGTGAGCTGGAGTGGGTGTGACACGGCCGGGGCTGGCTGGGCGAGGGGAGAAGTGGGCAGGGGGTGCGTGGGGTGGATGGGTAATTTCCCAGTGAGGAGAGGTCCTGTGTCCTGTCTGGATTGCCTCTGTCTGAGGCCTCTTCTGTGCACATCCAACAGAACGTGTTGACGTTGTCCTAATAGTTGTCAAACTGCCCAGTGACCCCACTCATTCATACATTTGCCCACTTGTTCACAGTGAGTGCCTAATGGGGATCCAGGCCTTCATCCCTTGTCCCTGCACAAGGGACCCCAGACTGTCTTAGCCATCTTGCTGAACTGGGATGTGAATGCTGGAGAAAGTGAGCACATTGCTAATACCGGACAAGGGCTTCAGCTCTCTGGAAACCTAGCCAGCAGGGAGCTGGGTGGGCTGAGGCACTGTTTGCTGGCAATTGGGCCATTTGTGTCTCTGGACAAGTGCAGGCAATATGTGTGCACGTGCCGTGTGTATGTGTGTGTGTGTGTAACTATGCATGTGTGAGTGTGGGTTGCAGTAATATTGCACCCTTGCGCGAGGGTCTACCATCTACATGACCCTTTGGCAGCACCCAGCACCCCTTGCTGATGCATCCAGGGAGAGAAGAGGTGATTAATGTTTAAATTTAGAAACAGCTGTAGTTTGGAGACAGACATTATTTTACTTAGGCTTGTGCAGTTCTAATTCATCACAGGAGGAACTATGATGTCCATGCCTTGCAGGGTATAACGTAGTCTCTATACATGATGTCTTCCTCATATTTCTCTTGTGGGGCTGCTTTGATGATAATTTGAGGGGTTACAGCCTTCAGATGAACTTAGGGGCGGGATGCCTGACTTGGAAGAAAGAGAATGGTCTTAGGAATTGTCCTGTTTCTCTCCTCTCCTACCCATGGCTAAGTCTGTCCATCAGACTAACACTATAAAGATTGTCTTTTCCCACCAGACTGAGAAGTATGGTTTCTTATGTTAACCTGTTTAGTTTGCAAATCTCACACTGATTGGGTACTGATGATTCCTGGGCCCTCCTGAGAAGTGGCCCAGCAGAGTCCCGCACACTTTGTAAGCTCTTTGATGACATAGGTTATGTCTATTTCTAGGCCTTTTATTTTTGATTTCCAACAGGTCTTGCTTGGCACATCTCATTGTGCTGGGGAAGGTTAGACTAAAGTGACAGGCTATTAGGAAAGGACTTCAACAAACCAGCTCAAGCTAAAGCAAAGGAAAAGTTTCTGGAAAGATAAGCAGGCTCCTAAAAGAAGCTTCCATTGCATTTTCCCATCAAATTGTTTATGTCACAATAAGATATTCTGTGGGGAAAAATGAATTCATTTTTTTTTAAAAGGAAGAAAAGAAAATCCATAACTAGAGGCAAAAGATGACCCAAACATCTCAGCCTAAGCTCTCTGTCAAGGAGGATCTCAGTGGAGGCCAAAAGATTATGGGGTTTAGAAATCAACAGAGAGAGTGTAGGTCAGGGAACAGTTTGCCGTGGCTAGACTGAGCATGGACCGAGGGGGTTGTGTGGATCTGTGAGTGCCATTTGATCAAATGTACCAGGTAGCCTCTTTGCTATTTCTAAGAATGAGCTAAGGGAAGGAAGCCAGCTTTGTCAAGAAAGGTAGAGCAAGCACTAGAATAGTAACATTGACCTTTTCCTTGGTCTGCTCCGTAGACATAATTCTATAAGACTCAACCAAGTACTTGTGATTAAACAGACTTATCTTGGGTATCTGTTGTGTCTCAGGCACTGAGACCTATATTCACTGGAGGCTGATGAACAAGAGAACAGAACATGGAATTTCTTGCCCTCAAGAAGTTCACAGTCTAGTGAGGAGGCAAAGAGTGACCAGATGGTATCAGAGATGCCAGGCTTTGCCTGCCTTCCTGTGTCCTCTGCTGGGGAATCCTGGCCCATAGTCCACAGAAGGAGCAGTTCTCTAAACTGCAGGACTCTACCTCTCATAGGCCACAACTGGGCCAGAGATGGGCCTCCAGTGCCCGGCTAGAGGTTCAGCCCTTGGGCAACTCTATGCTGAGCCATTGCAGTTTCTCACCCTAGAATCTGTAACGGGCATGCTGCAAGATGAAGTCAGTTAGAGGTGGGAGTAAGCTTAAAGTTTACAGGGACTGAAGCCAAATTAATGAGCCATGCACACCTGGAGAGTGTAATCAGCAAAGGAAACCAGCCAGGAGAGAAGATGACGGGGAACCAGGCTGACTCATGGAGAGGGTCAACATGAGGTGGTTGTCACTTCCCTTCCCAACCCTGGTTTCCAGCTCTGAAAGCAGGAGGCTGCATTCTTTATCCTTATGTCCTGGGAGATTATAGTTGTTTAAAATGAATTCCTCTCTGACTGAGATAAGTGGAGTGAATTTCTTTTTCTTATAATCAAAAATCCCTGATTTTAATTCAAATGTTATAGAACAATGTACAGTTGGCCCTTTGTACCTGCGGGTTCTGTATCTGCAGATTCAACCAACTATGGACTGAAAATGTAGTTAGGCTTACAATGGTTGTGTCTATACTGAACATGTGCAGACTTTTTTTTTCTTGTCATTATTCCCTAGACAATGCAGTATAATAACTACATACATAATATTTACATTGTATTAGGTATTATAAGTAATCTAGAGATGCTTTAAAGCAGCAGTCCCCAACCTTTTTGGCACCAGCGACTGGTTTTATGGGAGACAGTTTTTCCATGGATGGGGGTGGGGGGAGGCGGAGCTCAGGTGGTGACGTGAGGGACGGGGAGCAGCTGTAAATACAGATGAAGCTTCCCTCGCTTGCCTGCTGCTCACCTGCTGTGTGGCCCCCCAGTTCCTAAGTTTCATGGAAGACAAGTTTTCTACAGGGGATGGAGGCGGGTGGGCCGAGCTCTGTAGCCTGGTCCCTAACAGGCCATGGACCTGACCAGTACCAGTCTGTGGGGACGGTTGGGGACTGTAGCTTTAAAGTGTATAGAAGGGTGTGTGTAGGTTATATGCAAATATGGCACCATTTTATCTGAGGGACTCAAGCATCTGTAGATTTTGGTATCCTCAGGGGTCCTTGAACCGATTTTCCATGGATACAGAGTTCCCAGGATTGTTGTAACAAATTGCTACAAACTTGGTGGCTAAAAACAATAGAAATATATTTATTCTCTAATAGTTCTGGGGGCTAGAGTCCAAAATTAAGGTGTCAGCAGGGTTGATTCCTTCTGAAGGCTGTGAGGGATACACTGTTCATGCCTCTCTTAGCTTCTGGTAGCTACCAGCAATCCTTAGTGCTCCTGGCCTTACGGAAATTGTTCAGTCTCCGTGTCCATCTTCACATGTCTCTGTATTTTCTCCATGTAGCTCTATACTTTCCTCTTCTGTCTCTTATAAGAATATTTATCATTGGAATTAGGGTCCACTGTAATCCAGAATGATCTCGTCTAGGAATTCTTTCCTTAATTACATCTGTGAAGGCCCTTATTCCAAATAAGGTCACATTCTGAGGAGAACCAATATGTCTGGGTGACATATTGGGGGTGGGGGCACCATTCAACCCATGACGAGGTACCAATGTGTTCACTGCTCGATTACTCACTGCTGGATCAGGCCTGTGCTTAAACAACCAACAAAGCAGGGCAGGAGGGAAGGGGGGTATTTTTTTTAATAAAGAATTTGACATTTTAAAAATTGATATTCTTGTGAAAGAAGTTATGATTTAGGATTGTTTTAATTTGAATCTCATATTGAGGTAGAGAGAGAAACCATACTGTTCTATCTAGGGTCTCTAAAGGTATTAATTAATGATCTTAGTAAATTGCAAATATAATGGTTGAGTGTGCTTGGAAGGCAGAACGTAGGAGAGTCTTTTCCCTTGTTGGTGGTTTTATTTTGTTTTGTTTTGTGTCTTGTAATTATTGAGGCCACTGATGACCTTAGCAGGGACAACCACCATGTTGTCAGTACCAGTGCATTGGGGTCGAGGATTGAATGGAGATGTAGACGTTGTAAGTGTGGATCACTTTTGCAGGAAGCTAGATTGCGAGGTGAAAGAAAGATTTGGGGGTCTGTGACCTCAAAAATTTGACTGATCACCTGCTATTTGTATTTGAATGTTATAATTAGCTCCAACTGCTGTCAGAACTTCTTAGGGATGGTATCTACTGATGATGATGTCTCTTAGTGCAAACCAAGGTTCCTAACCAGGCCTGAAGCCTCCCCCAAGGGACATTCATGCCCTAAGTAAAATAGCACCTCACCACCACAATAACCCGATAGCCAACATACAGAAAACTCACAGTAACTGAGTGTGCCAGTGCCCTCTCAGTCCTTTGTACAAGCTCTTTCCCCTGCCTGGGATGAGGACATCCTTCCCCTGTTTACCACTGATCTTGCAGAGTTCAGCTAGAATATGCCCTGTATGTTCTACCCTCCTTCAGGCAGTTGCTCATTCTTGAGAGCCCCATAGTACCCTTATAAGTATATACAGCACTTATCACCGTATTATGGAATCCCTTAATTTTCTGTCTCTCCCATTAAATATTGAAATCAGGATTCCTGTTTTTCCTTCTTCCAGTCCTAAGCTTTTTGCACACTGTTGGGCATATGATATGCGTTCAATAAATTTTTATTGAATAAATGAATTTGCAGTGAATATATTCGAACACTGAGTATGTGTGGGGAGGGGCAGACACTGTTGGATGTCAGGCAAAGGAAACCAGCCAGGAGAGAGACAGACAGGGGAATGAGGTGGACTTACTATGAGCACACAGGACCCACCTCCGTTACTACTGGAATCTAGGTTTTGTGCAAGAATCCACTCTTTTCTGAGCAGCCGACTGCCTTAGGGAAAACTTACTCTTCCCCAGCCCAGGAGTAGGTCTAATTGATCTAAGAGCAATCATATTTCCTTGCCAGTGATTGGTTCAAGGATGGGCACATCACCCAATTCTGGCCTATGAGACATGGGAGTCTTTTGAGAAATGTTTCCTTTCCTCTAAGAAAGGGAATAAAAAGAGATGCTTTCTGTTATTGTTTGCTGTTTGTTGCCACCAAATCTCATGATGAAATTTAATCCCCAGTGTTGCGGTGTTGGGAGGCGGAGCCTAGTGGGATGTATTTGGGCTGTGAGAGCAGACCCCTCAAGAATACACCAGTGCCCTACCTGGGAGGCGGGAGAGTGAGTGAGTTCTCACTCTGTCAGTTCCAGAGCTGGTTGTTAAAAACAGCCTGGCACCTACCCCCACTCTCCCTCTCACTTTCTCTCTTGCCATGTGATCACTGCACAAGCCAGCTCCCCTTCCCCCTTTGCTATGAGTGGAAGCAGCCTGAGGCCCTCACCAGAAGCCTGGCAGGTGTCAGTGCCACACTCGTACAGCCTGTAGGACTGTGGGCCAAGTAAACACTTTTTATTTATAAATTACCCAGCTTCTGCTATTCTTTTGTAGCCACACAAAATGGACCAAGACACTTTCTCTTCTCCCTCAGGGTGTTGCCGTATCTGGGGAGGATGCCTGGAAAGACCACCAGCCTGAGACTGGAGTCAGTGCCCGAGGATGGCAGAGCAGAACCACGGTAAGAGCCTGAATCTGTAATGACGTGGCCACTGAACCTGCCTGCCAACCCCTCCCCCTCGGGCATCAGAGTTATCCCAATCCATGCATTTTCTTACTGTTTAAGGCTGTTTGAATCTGGTTTCTATGACTTGAAGCCAAAAGCATTCTAACTGAAATAACTTCCCATACAGTAAATATCTGTTACATATAACAAGCAGTGGTCTTAGAAATAAAAGACCATGTCCCCTGTGACTCTGTCATGCATTAGGATTTAGAAAACTGAAATATGACATTCCTGTGGTCATCTCTTTATATGCCTAAGCTTATTTTGTTTATTTGATTATACTAAGATGGTAGAGGCTAAATTTCTTTTCCTGAGAGACTAAGAAAAATCTGGCCATGAGCTATTCAAGGGAATGTAAATACATAGACCAGAAACATAGACAAGAATACGTAGACCAGAAACCTCATATCCATTGGATCTCTGACCCAAAGGAAAAGTCGCTTTGAGAAGATACATGAAGTTTTAAAAATTGAAGTACAATTAATTTAAATTTTAAAAGATTAAAACAGAGTTCCAGTGGCACATGAATAGAGCAATGAAACAGAATAAAAGATCAAGTAGACCCAAATACATATAGCGATTTAGCATATGATAAAGAACCTATTTCAAATTAGCAGGGGAAAACTGAAGTTTTAAATTAATTGTCTCTGGACAATAGGGTAGCCAGCCATAACAATAAATAAATTAAAAAGTTAGAGCCATACCTCACATCTTGCCAAATAAATTCCAGATGGGTTAGTCAGAGATTTTAAATGTAAAAACATGAAATCATAAAATATGAAAAAAAATCATGAAAGATTTTTTGTTTTGATTTATGAGTGAAGAAAGCCTTTTAAAATATGACACAAATCACAATAGTCACAAAATAAAAGATGGAAAAATTGAACCATGTTTTTAAAAATGTCTGCATGCAAAAATGACAATAAGCAAGTCAAAAGTGAGTAGACAAACTGGGAAACATATTTGCAACTCATTGCTATACAGTTAGTAAGTGAAAGACCAATAATTCAATGGAAAAATGAGTAAAGCATATTGTATCAGGTAATGTGGATTGGCAATTTGGTACTAGTTACCAAAAGTACAAATATACACACTCTTTGATTTAATAATTTTATTTCTAGGGATTATTTATAATAGTTATCATATCTAAAATTCTATTAATATCAATTCTGTTTAATTATAGACACTCATATATGTGGAAATCATTTATGAATAAGGTTAATCATTGCAGCATTGTTTATAGTACCATAAAATTAAAAATAGTGCAAATGATCATTAATGGTAGAGTAGTTAGACTAATGATGCTGAGTTAATGTAATGGGTTACTAGTCATCATAAAAGATTGAGAAGCTCTTTGTATACTGGTGTGGAATGGTCTCCAAAATATATTAAGTGAAAAGAGCAAGGTACAGAACAGAATCATGAGTTACCATTTGTGTAAACAAAAGATGATGAGTGATGTCTCATACAAATTCGCTTGTATATTTCTGCAAGTAAAAGTAGGCTGTCAATGACACTGATGCCCCTGGAGTGGGAACAGGGTGGCTGGAGCATGCGGGTGGGAGGGAGGTTTTGTTGCATGTAATCGTATACTTTTTGAATTATAAACTATGTGAATGTGTTGCCTATTCTAATTCCAAAATAAACATACTGCATTTAAAAAGATATTTTGAAAGACAGAAAGGGGAATAGAAAACGCTCAATACTTTAAAAATGAAAACTAAAAACGAGGAACTGTGCGTCTCAGATTCAGTAAATACAGCCCACCCACATCCAGCATGAGCAGTACCTAATGTCCCCACCAACATTTGCAGCCTTTCTACCAGCCTCAGGTAGACTGGGACTTGATTTGTCAATGCTTAACCTCTCCCTGCCACTTCCCATTCCTCCTGCCTTAAGGACAAGTCTGTCCGCCAGGGATTTGCCTCTGTGCTTCTGTCATCTTCACAATGACCTGAGCAGAGCCCCAAACTGGGCATCCTACATTGCTCTGCTAAGCACAACTGATGGGTGTTTGTCTGAGGGTAGAAAGAGTAGTTGAGACATTTAATTTTGGAAAATTAGACTAAAGCAGAAGAAAGTGAAGCAGGTCAAGGTAGGAGGTTTTTACCTGTAGAATATCATAATGGATGGTAAGAAAAAATGATAATAAATCACAGAGAGCCTCAGAACCACCCACTTGCCACACTTCGGCTGAATTTTTCTTTTCCTGGAGCTCTATAGTTGATGCCTTATTAACATCAGAGGGGATTTGATGACTTGTCATATTCAGTCCTGACTATTGAAATGAAAAGGATAGAAAATGAAAGTATGGAAAATGGAAATCAATTGCATTCTTTAATTTTAGTCATCTCATTTCTGGAGCATATTGAATACTACTTTGGGTTCTTTCATTGTTCAGGTTATTAATAACAAAGAGCCAAAGTATTTCATATTTCTAAAGAGTCTTTCATCTCAAAGGAGCCAATGTAATTCGCTAATTCAGTTACCTGAACTACATTTGGTAATTATTTGAGGATCACTTCACCCAGGGGTGAATTTCGACGAGTTGTGTGACACAGGCAACAGTCACTTCATTCTCTAGTCAGTGCAAAAGAAAAATGAATAGCTAATGGGGATGTCTTCCTAAAGGATTTTCCCAGTGAAAACTTCAGGGAGATGGATGCTGAAAGAATGTAATTAATTGACCAAAATTAATACCTCCAACCTTACTCAAGGTTTCCTGACCTCTTTACTAGTGTAAGGGTAGAGAGGTGTCTTATCTGGGAACAGAGCCCACCTGTGAACAGCAGGCACTCTGTTGCTACCTGATTTTACACCTATGTAATTATTTTTTTGAGTGATTATAAATGACATTACATTTATAATTGTTTCCATGTATTCACTTCTAGAATATAGAAATACAATTGATTTTTTAAATTGTTACAATTGATTTTTGTATGTTGATCTTGTGTCGGTGACCTTGCTGAACTCATTTAGTTTGAGGAATATTTTTGTAGCTTTCTTGGGATTTTCTAAGCAAACCACCATGGCATCTTCAAATGGAGATGGTTTTAGTTCTTCCTTTCTGATCTGTATGCCTTTTATTTCCTTTTCTTGCCTTATTGAGCTGGCTAAATCAGGGTTGAATGCCAGTGGTGAAAGCAGATATGCTTACCTTATACTGAAAAGCATAAAGTCCACTACCAGTAAGTGAAATGTTAGTTGTAGTTTTTTTGGTAGATTTTCTTTATTAAATTGAGGAAGCTCCCTACTATTTCTAGTTTTCTGAGACTTTTTGTCATGAACAGATGTTGAATTTTGTCAAATGCCTTTTCTGTATCAACTGATATATGATCTTGTGATTTTTCCTCTTCAGTTTATTAATATGGTAGATTAAATTGATTCTAAATGTTGAACCAGCCTTGCATACTGTGAACAACAGTCATTCCAATGTTATCTAATTTTGAAGTTCATTTACAAGGACTAGTGTCTTGGTTATAGGACCCTGTTTTGGAGGAGAGATGCAAAAGGGGTAAGAAACAAGCTCTTCCAGAAAAGGGCATTTGGCTTGGTCCATCTGACTGAACCTAACTTAATAAGGCTTTTTCTCTCTTCCATCTTCTCTCTGCTATTACCCAGAGGTCTGGAAACCGCTGTCAGCATTCCAGCTGCCCAGTGGCTCATGTCTGTAATCCCAACACTTTGGGAGGATGGGGCGGGAGGATCACTTGAGCCCAGGAGTTCAAGACCAGCCTGGGCAACAGAACAAGACCCCATCTCTACAAAAGTAGAAAAATTAACTGGGCATGGTGGTGCACACCTGTAGTCCCAGCTACTCAGGAGCTGAGACAGGAGGATCACTTGAGCCCAGGAGTTTGAGGTTGCTGTGAGCTATGAGGATACCACTGCACTCTAGCCACGGCAACAGACCGAGACCCTGTCTCAAAGTAACAAAAACAAAACTTTCTCTTAATTTTTAATGCCATCTTTCTTCTCATTTCTACCATCATCATTCAAAAACTCACTCAGAAGGATGTATTTGCAGGAGTGGAGTTGGGGTGGGAGAGTAGAGTGGAAAAAGAAAGAGGTAAGTTGTGATTCTGTTTTAACAATGAGCTGTGTTTGTGTAGAGGTGTTTGAGAGCATGAAAAAGGAGTCAGGCAGAGCCCAACCATCCCCAGGAGAGTCTAGATTTTGGCAGCTGGGAATGGAAATAGTGTGCAGAGTGAGCAAGGGTCAAAGACAAGGGCTCAGAGCCACCAAATGACATAACACCTTCCTAATGGACGTGGCTCCTTAAACTCCTCTGGTCTCTCACACACCTCATAGAGCAGCCGCCACACCACACCACTCTCAGACTCATTAGTTATTCTTTAGGGGGTTAGAGCACAGCGGGAAGGAATCAGGGGTGATTGATTTTATTCCTGCATGGATCAGGGCATTTTGCAATTCTGAGTGGCCCTATACTGCTCCCTTAGGTTGGTCTACTAGTGTGGGATATTGGTCCTGAAGAGGACCCAACTGGCATCAGGAGATCCATTGGCAAGTTGGAAAAATATAATCTCAGGAGCAATGGTATACCCTGTGTGTCCTTCTTACATATGAGGGACTATTTTTCTATGCTAGTGATTTTCAAATTATTTTAGCCCTTAAACTTTTTCACCCCTCCAACTGAAATGTTACCAAATAGAAGAGGAGCTATTCTGATTCAGGTTTGGTGGAATTCAGAGACTCATGTAAAGGTTCTCCTCATTCCTTTGAACTACTGTGACAAAATTTCCAAGGCTTCAATAAACAATTTTAAAACCAATGTATTATTAATATGTGTTCTTTAATAGTGGTTAGTATCCTTACCTAATTTTAAAGAGGAAGAAACTGAGGCACAAAGGGGCTAAAGAACTTACTTTGCCAAGACCACATCATGAGTTTGCATGAGTCAGGAACTGTGCTTTGCTGATCTGAAAATTGGTTTAAATAAGGCAGGGCTTTATTTTCCCCTCACCTAAAGACATCCAGAAGTGGGCAATATAGGGGTGATGTGGTGATGCTACAAGCTCTTTGTGGACCCTGGCTCTTTGCAGCTCACCATTCTACGATCTCTAGGATGGATCCTCTTCCCAAGTTTGTGGTATAGTTTCTGGAGCTCCAGCCATATGATCAGCACTCAGAAGATGTAGAAAGAGAGAGGACAGAAGGGACCTGCCAGCTGAGTCATTCTCTGTAAAGGGAGTTTTCTAGAAAGCCTCCATGACTTATACTTACATCTAAAATATTAAGTAATAAAGAAAATTAATCTGGGCATAATGCCCCTGCCCGCTGCCATATATAATAGGATCTCTGCCAGCAAGGAAGAAGAAAATTGATATTGGTGGGTAATGAATAACTTGCCACAAATATAATGCATATATAGAGGGTATGCTTCTAAGGAAGCCCATATCCTGGATTTATCTCATTTGCAAATAATCTGCTTGTTCTCCCCATAAACCCACAAAGTCAATATTTCAGTACCCAAATGTATGTTTTTTCCTCGTTATTTTTTCTATTTGGAAGAGCCTCAAAAATCCCTTGTTAAATTCATGTATCCTGAATTTCATTCTGGAAAATAAGGTGTTCATAAAATAACCTATTTGTTCAAATTGCTTGACAAGTGTTTTTTCAAAATACTGTATATGTTTTGGATTCTCTTCAGTTCGTAATCCTGCTCTATGAGGGCAGGTGGGAAGGTGTAGGTTAGCGGTATGTGCGGTTTGCGACCAAAAGTGGGAGTTGGCTTATGTGTCAGGGCACGCTAATCCCCAGCCTTTGGCTCTTTTCCACACGAAGGTCTTCACTGGTTTCTCACCAAGGCATTACCATTCCCCACCTGCCTCCCTGCCCACCTGATGAGGCTGACGGGCACTGCTTGGTACACAATGAGCTATCACTGTCCATGATGTGAACATGGATTGGAAAGATCTGGACTCAGTTCTGCCTTTGTGAGCCTTGGACAAGTCATTTTGTTTCTCCAGGCTTCACTTTCCTCTTCAGTAAAACAAGGGGATTAGACCAGATGAGCTCTACGGACAGTTCCGAATCACACATTCTGATATTGTGTCTCCTGCTCCTGTCCCCTGTCTTTTGTCCTTGCTTAGGTTGGAATGTGAGGTGCAAATGCTGCCAGTCACTGGACAAAGACTCTTAAAAGTCATCTGCCCACTTTCTCCCACCAGGAAGCACCGTAGTGAAAATTACCCTGTTTCCTTTAAGTTTTACTGAAAATTTATTTTCCAGACTCTAGGCGGTTGTTCCTAAAGTAGGTCTTTAACCCAAATGCCTCCAGTTGGATTTACTGTCCATTTGCTCTTGCCGTGTTTGATTATATGGTTCTTGCCTGGTTGTTTGTAGGAAAACTTGAGACAAAATCATAATTGCAATGGGATGAAGAACATTTTCCTAAGGAAGAAATGGGATCCAGATTGTTCATTGTCTATTATGAGTTCACTTATTATCTGATTCAGTCAATCAAGAAAACTGGGTGCCTGCTCTGTGCAAGTCATTACACAGAAAATATGGGCTCCCACTTTGGTCTGATCTATACTGTGTGTTAACATGCCACTATGTGCCAATCCCCGTCCTGTGTGTGTTACATTCTTATTTAATCTTAATCATATGACATATAAGGGCTGTAGGAAGGTATCCAGCCATGTAACCATTCTCATTATATTAACAATGGCTGGATACTTTCCAGACAGCCCTCACATGTGTTTATCATGGAATTCTATTGTTTTTGTCTGCGCTTTTTTTGACCAGGAAAACTGCAGAAGACCTCTTCCCCAGTCATTTATTTACCCTATATTTTTTGGCATCTACTATGTGCTAGGCACTATGGATATAAATGAACAAGACAGGGTTTATCTGACAAGACTGCCAATCTATTAATTACAGTGCCTACCTACTCCAAAGCACATTCCCCAAGCCTGGCCATTCATGAAACTTTATGTCCTTTTCCCCAGTGATTGGACCAGGGCTTGGGAGCATGATCAAAGTAGAACCAGTTAGCGTCTTCATATGCTATATGATTTGATTCTGCTTGCTAGAAAAGAGAAGCTTCTCTTTATTCATTTGAGCCCTAGATTCAGATGTATATGGCACCTGCCCCACTAATTTACTTTCCAGTTTAATAAACCAGTACATTTTCTTTTAGCTTAAGCTGTTAGGTTGAACTGTATGAAAATGCCATTTTTGTAAGTTGAATGTCAGAATTTCATCTGGTTTAACCTAAAAGTTTGAATTTCTGCTGTAATTGAATGAGTCCTGACTAATATAGTAATAGTGTTATCTTCAACTTAGATGAGGAAAAAGCAGCAAGGAATATTCATTTGCTTAAGGTCATTCAGCTATTAATTATAGCAAGTACCAAAACCCAGGTGCCTTTAAAGCCCATGTTCTTGATTACTCTGGTGCCAGTCCTATACAGTCAACTAAGGACTGAACAAAAAAGATTGCTGCTCAAGAGTAGATCACAGGCAGTTGCCTGTCAGCAAACTGTTTGTTACTGGTAGGCGAGAAGATAGGAAGTACTACACCAGAATGCAAAATCAACTATGTCGGTAAGCATGCTCTTTAGTTCGGTTGACTTTTTTGTTGTTGTTATTGTTAATATCAAGACTTTCTCAAGTAAGCAAGCAGTGCATTGATTTAGATTCTGATGCAAGCTCCTTATCTACTCCTGGACTGATATCAAATCATTTTTTGGACTGGCATTTGGAGGAGCACTGGTACAGAGAACCCTTGTTGTTGCTGCCCAGCTGAAAACCATCCTCTGTTCTCTGGGGACTTCCACAGAAGCCATATCTCTGCCATGTGATTCTGACCCACTCTTCTGCAAGTCATAACTGATTGATTCAGGTCATTTGAGCCAAGCTGGACCAACCAGGTTTTCTTATCTAAAAATGTGTAACCTTGAAAAGAGAAACAAAGGAACCAGGAGATGTTAATAGCTAACCTACAAAAATACCAGAACAAGCCCAGAAACTCTTGTTTCCACGTCTCTGGAATTGCTGTAGTTCTTGCACTTGTGATGTGTGGCTCTGGTCAATATTTCCTTTATATTTTGTGGGATTAATATAAATTAATATCCTTTGAAATAAATTCCGTTTTTGTCTTAAGCTAGCTAGAGCTGGTTTCAAAAGAACCTTAACTAATACCATGGAAAGATATAGGGATGCCCACATGTTCATGACTCAGGATTATGTTTATAATTTCAATTATTTGCTAGCCATTGTGAGGTGTTACCCACAATTCTAGGTCACAGTAACAGCTGGAAAAGTTGCTACCTGAATTGGGGGGCCTCCACTGTAAAATGGAAACAAAGGCATACGTAGTCAACTCCCCTGGTTATGCAAGACTCTGATAAAGACTGAACATCTTAGTTAAAACAAATAAACTTTGTTTAACCATAGGTAAAGAGAACCCAAACAAATTAATTAACTCATTGCTAACATTAGGAACATTAGCCACTTTGGGGCTACATCCCTGACATCTGCCCATCTAGCTAGCTTTAAAAGAAACATTTGCTCTGGGAAAACAAACATCATTTCAACTAGCGAAACTCAACAGGTTTTTAAATTCAAACTTGCTTTGAGGAAAAAAATTATGATGGAGACACAACGTGAATCCTCTCATTACCAGGCCATTTCTTTTTAGAAGTAATATGTAATTTTAAAAAATGTTTGATCATCTCCTAAGATCATCTCACTATTTGAAGTTGCAAGTTCTGATAGAGACAGTCCATTCCAAGTCGGTGAAAGAAACAGCTAACATGGAGGTTTGAGATGAAAGCTTGGTAGCTGGAGGTTGCTGCATGGAGTGAGAGCAGGAGAAAAAGGAAGCAAGTGCAACGTTCCTGCTGCTCTTACTTTGGGGGAGGAAAAAAAACCAGTGCTGGAAGGGGTTGGGGGAGGCTTTACAAGCTCAATGCCTTGATCATTTATTTCCGAACCCAGAACAATTGTCTCCTGCCTGCTCGCCTAGAACCTTTGTGATCTTGGTTCTGAAAAGGTTGATCTATTTTTAAAGGCTACCCAAATGCTATTAAGCTAATTCTTGCATTCCTTTGCTCTTTCTATTTAAAAATAAAAGTGCTGATAGTAATAGATAATCTCTGCCAGTGTGGCCAAGAGGATCACCTACAAATGCTCTCTGAATAGAAAACATTTGAACCTGAGATTCAAATATCTATGCTTGTAAATCTTCCACATTTAAAATTGCTTCTCAGTCTCTTTTAAAAATCTAATGATTTAGGTGCAGAGTTCTCTTTTCTTAATTGTATTGCTGGCCTTATATTAAGCATAATCTATAAGACTTTCAACATAATATCATTTATCCAGTATTTTTTATTGTACTAAATTTCAGGGCTAATCTAAGTTTAAACCCTTTATTTTAGAAAATCAGTAACAGCAGCTAATTAGCACATCTCATTCTGGATGTATTTGCCAACCAATTTCAGAGACTCATTTGCCTGTTAAGAGATTTTATTGAACACCAGCACCACAGACTCTCCTTTTTTTCTAGTAAACAGCTCATGCTTATTATCTTATTACAGGAATGCCACTGGTTAAATCAGGCTCTGAATATAAATAGCCATATTACTGCCATCAGGCATCAATGTTTATTTAGTGGCTGTGAGTCATGCATACCTCTTTGATCGGGTTTGGAATGAGCCATTGCAGTTTTTGTTCAAAAAGGTTATTTGCAAAGGCTACAGAAGTATCAGTTAGATTAAACATGAAATTAATCAGCGTAGAATTTTATCAGCCATTTCTGCCACCAAACACCAGGTGTCAAGAGCATGTGCAAATGAGGGCTGAATATAATGAAGCGGGCGGACAGCTTAGTAGGGAGGTCAGAAAAGATTCCAGAGGTCTCCCATGCTGAGTGTGGAAAGACGGAGGGAGGGAGAAAGGCAGGTAGGAAGGTAGGCAGGCGATAGTGAAGGCCTGTCGAGTCATCCGGAACCACCTGGCAATTTCACATGGCCCATCTCATAGCACAGTGTGTGGAATGGGAGTTAGGTGATCTGAAAGCCTGAGATCTGATCCACCCAGCCGCGTGATCTTTGGAAAACTACTTCATGCACACATGTATGACAAAGCAAGCATATATAACATATGACAAACTTGCACAAAAACAGGGGGAAGTGCATTTTCCACCGCAGCGTGGAAAACATCATCTTTAGACTAAAAACATCAGAGAGAGACAGACCCATGGCAGATGTCATGTGGTTTTCAGTTGGTGAAACTGTGATGGTGGAGATGTGGCCCTTTAACCGGAGAGCTTACATAAACGGGTCCACCGGGTCATTCAACGTTAGTGGCTGCTCCACGTGTCAGGCATGGTGCTGAGACGGGCCTGTGAATAATTACACCATGCTTAGTGCTGTGATGATTGCCACCATAAATTCCTGTTGACCTCATTCTCAACCCTGCCCTCGGCAGCGCTCAGCAATGCTGACACATTCCGCTGGGCGACTCTCCCAGCCACTGTCCACAAAGCCTATTTCCAACATTCCTCACTGTCTTTAGGCTTCGTCTTCCCAGCCTCTGGTTTTTCTTACTCTCAGTGGATGATTGCCTTCTCTACAGTGAAAACAGATTTATCTCCATTCACGCTTCTCTTCTCCTTCTCCCATGTTGTCGTCCCAGGGAACGTCTTTCCTCTCATAATGGGCGATCGATCTGTCTGCCTGCGACTGGGATCCCACTTCTTCCCAGGGTTCCTTTTCCGCCCAGAATCTTGAATTCTTCCTTCTCAACTAGCACAGTCTTTCCTAGTTGAAATAAAAATCCTCCTTCAACCATACCCCTCTTCAGGAATCTTCCTTCCTTGTCAAAGATAAGCTTCCTGAAAGAATTGTCTGGCGTGCTCACTTCCTCAGTTCCCTGGGAGGCGCTGACCTGAGGTTTGGGTGCCGGTGAGTGCTGGGGTGTGCTCTCAGAGGCAGCCCCGGGGCTGGGGGCGGGAGGCAGGACTGCCAGAGGGGAAGTGGCGACCTGCGGGAAGTCCTCATTTAATGCTGTTGACAGGTTCTTGGAAACTGCAACTTCAAGCAAACTTCTAGCATGTCCTTGAATAATGTTGTGTTTAACATTGTTTCATTATAATGTTGATGAAAAAACACTGGTTTTGTTACAGGTCATTTTGCTTAAAGGTGCAGTTTCCAAGAACCTATCAAGGATGTTAAGGGAGGACTTACTGTAGATGGAACAGTGGCATCATCCGATTCTAGGAGACTCTGGAGCTGGGATGGCCTATAGAGATGACCTGAATTGAAGGAAAGGGGACAACAGGCCTTTGAAGCCCCACATTAGTCATTGGGTGCACAGGGCAGGCACATAAACCTGGGCAAGTCAGCTTCCCTTGGGTAAAGAAAGGGTAATTCCTGCAGAGGGATCGAGCCATGGGCCAACAGCGGGCAACAGTCCTGGCAGCTGGGGAATGAGCGCTTCAACTCTGGAGGGGGCTTCCCGGCGGCACGGCCTAGTACACAGTCTGTGCGGACAAACTTCTGGATCCTTCTGTAGCCTGGCTTTCCCGCGTCCAAGCTCCAGATGCTATATTCAACTGCCTGTTGGAGCTTTCTATCTGGACATCACAAAAGAATCAAAACGTATTAGAAATTTAACTCTCATCACCTTCTACCACTCTCCACCTTCCTTAGGGTTCTCTGTCTCCGTAGCTGGGAGATAGGCAGTAACTTGGTGGATAAAGTCTCCCTCCTTTCTCTCCTTTGTGGATTACTTCAGGGTACATTTGTTCTGTGTAGCCCTTCTGAAGAGGCTTGTGTGCTGAACAAACATACCCACTGAGCGGCCCCTGCCTCCTGCTGCGCCCTGGAAAGCAGCAGCCAGAGTGGCAGTGCGGTATGCTGCATTTTGCCACGGCTTTTCTTGCTCACTTCCCTTTTTTTCTCTCATTCTCACTGCCTTGGGCTTGTACCTACCAAATAAATTCTTAGCACCTAATCTCCGACTTCAGGTTTAGCTTTCTAGAAGACCTGGAAGAAAATACCGCCTTTTCCCTTATCCCCTACTTCCAATGAACTACTACTCAGTTATATCAATTCTAACCTCTTAAGAGCTATTAAATTTGTCGTTTTCTCAACATCTGCATCGCCACCACCCTCATCTGAGCACTGTTGTGTCCACTTGGACCACATCTGCCTCCTAACTGGCCTCCCTACACCTAGGCTCGCTCCCCAACAAGCTATTTACCATTCTGTAGCCTGCCCTGTAGCAAGAACTTAATAAATATTCACTGCATATTGTAACTGGACTACTTTATAAAACATCGAAGTGCTAAGCTAAGAATTTTTCCTAGGTGGTGGTAACCCACGTGACACCTTCTCTTTTCTTCTTTGTTGTTCCTGTAAAATTTCAACGGGTTCTTAGAAGGTCTAAATAAGGAGTACGTGTAAAACATTAGAGCCATGCTGGGTACGTACTAAGCACAAAATTATTTTTAGCTATCTTCATCATTATTATTCTTCCATGGGTTTTTTCCTTCTATTTCCTTACCCGCATCTCCTAAGAGTCAAAATAATTTAAAAATATCTAATTAAAACCGAATAAATTCCATTTTCAATAACTAGCACTCCTAGGAAACAAAGTACAATGGAATTTAAGTAGTTGTCAGCCTAAATATTAGCACTGTTGAGGTGAGTTGTTTAGGATCTAATACGTTTTTGTGAACATAAAATATAATTTAAACCTCAAAATTTAAAAATTAATATTCAATTTAGAAAAGTTGAAAAGTAAAAATAAATCTAATTTTCCCAAAGTTTACGAGTTCAAATTATAATTCTTATAAATAAACACAGTAAGATAATCCAAGGAGTCATTTGATTATAGTTTGATTGATGAGATGGACAGGCCAATTTCCTTAAATAATTTGTCACATTTACATCTTAATTTATAAAATTATTTTGAACATTTTAGACTGCATTTTAAAATTAAACATATTTCATTTCTTAAAGCCCTTCTGCCTAACCTATCTACCAAAACCTTCCCACTTTAAGAAATCTAATTAAATTAGCAAATGTGGTCCATTTCCAGTTAATCGTATGCATTCCACTTTTGTTTACAAACTTTATATAATTCTCTTTCAACTTAAAATCCAAGTCTAGAATTACTTATACATTTTAAGTTGGATTCAAAGGCCAAACCTATAAAATTCTCTGAAATCTCTTAAACGCTCCAAAAACTTCCAGTATAAAATATGTACAGATCATTCCTTAACATACGAAAAAAGCTATAATAGCATGATTTGGTTTAGTTCATTATCTCCATATTTAGTTCTGGATAGTGTCAAGCTTGCAGATAGCTTTTGCCATCTCAAGCAAGTTGGGGTTGCTTTCAGCCAGGGGTTTTGGCTGGGATATAGTTTTAAGGTTTGAATGTTTTGCATGGTCTGTGTACTGAAAAAAATGCCGAGCACATTTTTAATAGTCACCGTGATAACGAGAGACTTCTTGTTCATGCCCTACAAACGGGCCTATTTTCACAGCTGACCTTCTGGTTTCAAATCAGACCATTATCCAATTGTTTCTTCTGATTCGAGCCTGCAGCTCTAGCTAGCTTACCTCTTGATTGAAGTTAATTAATCCATTTACCACTGGTTGATTTGGAATTTTTTTCCATTAACTTTTCATGTTTGAATATTGGCCACAATCCTAAAGATATTTATACCATCAGGCACATTCTTGTCATTTTGGGGAAGGGAAAAGGGAAAGATACATTGAGCATAATTTGGGTGCTCTACACATGTCGTTATACATGCATATACATTATTTTATTCAATTTTCTCACAGTTGTATAAAGTAGGAATAATTATGTCCATTTGGCAGATGAGGAATCAGGCTCAGAAAGTTAAGTAGCTATGAAGTTGCAGAGCCTGGATACTAAGCCTAGTTTTGCGTCTAACCCACAATCCGAGCTCTATGGGGAACTTCATGTAAGACCCCGGAGATTTTTAGCTGGAAAACAAGCCTGGCCATGCGTGCGGAAGATTCTTGGGATTGTTTTTTCGAAAAATTATTTTTCCCTCTGTGTTTCTGCAACAAAGTCATGAGCAGTTTGGGGTCATGGCTATGCGTTGGACATCTGACACGTTCTCTTCCCTTCTGTGAGGTATCACACACTAGTGGGCCAACTGGTGACCTCGGAGACAGAGGCCTAAGGGCTTGAGGGCAGGAGGGCTCTTTTCTTTAAGGCAGGGTCATGCCTGCGGTTGCCTTTGCATGCCCGGGGCTTTCCTGTGACCCAGTCAGTAATTCTCAAGCTCCACACAAATTATCCGAAAGGTCATACCCAGCAGGTTCCACTGCCGGCCAGAGGGATGCCCAGGTGATACCTTGTCTTTCCTTCTTTTTTCAACTTTTTATTTTGAAATAATTTCAAACTTACAGAAAATTTGTAAGAAAAGTTCAAAAAAAACACAAAAAACCCATATGCCCTTCACCAAGATTAGACAATTGTTAATATTTGGCCCTATTTGCTTTCTCCTTCTCTGAACTGTTCGAGAGTGTGTTGCACACATTATGCCTCTGTGCTCAAAACACTTCAGTGTGTGTTGCCTAAGAACCAGGATATTCACTCATACAACTACGGCACAGGTATCAAATCAGGAAATTGTGAAATTGACGCAAAACTATCATTATTGCCAGACCTTATTCGATTGTCACCAATTATGTTCTTTTTAGCAATTTTGATTTTGGATTCAGAATCCAATATGGAATTAAGCATTACATTTGCTTATATGGCTTCTGAATTTGCATAATCTAGAATGATTCCCGAGCTTTCTCTGCCTTTCATGTCATTGACAGTTTTTTTTTTTTTGAAGAGTATAGACCATTTATTTTCCAGAATAGCCCTCAATTTGGGTTTGTCTGACATTTCCTCATGATGGTTTCATATTTGACAGGAATCCTACACAAGTGATATTGTTTCCTCCTCACTACATCCTTCCTGGAGACACTAGATGTCAGTTTGGTCCATTATTGACTTTAGCTTCGGTTACTTGGTTAATGTGGTGTCTGCCAGATTTCTCCATAGTTAACTACTTTTCCCTTTGAAATTAATAAATAATTTGTGGTTAGATATTTTGAGACTATGTAAATAAACTGTTCCTCATCAAACTTTTAACCATTAGCTCTATCATTCATTTATGATGCTTGCCTAAATCAAGGATTACTATGATGGTTATAAAATGCTGATTTTCTAACACCATCATCTTTTCTTTTATTGGCATTCTGTTGTAAGGAAGCACTTACCTATATCATTAATTAATTAATTATTGGTATTAACTCATGGATTCTTATATTTATTCAATTGGCTATTATCTATTACTATAATTTTTAATCTTGATGCTCAAATTGTCTCAGATTTGACCAGTGGAAACATGTTCAAGCTGGTTCTTTCAACATGTCTCCATCAGTTTTTGAGCACTTGCATCCTTTCTGACACAATATAGTCCAGACTCTGACCACACCCTGGAATCAATCATTTCTTCAGGAAACCCTGGATCCTTTGGTAGGAAATAGTATTTAGGAACTGAGATTTGGATGCTACGTATCCTTACTGCTACTGGAGTATAAAAACTTCCAGGCCTTTTCAGCACACAGGACTAAGAAACACACATACATCTATTTCTATATCTCAATATATTAAAAAACATAAACTTATACTATATCTAATTTCAATCCAACAACAAAGAATTCTTCCCAGCTTACCCTCTCCATATTTGTATCTCCCTTCTTTAACAGTGAGAAACCTTGTTCTCAACATCCTCTAAATATTCGTCTGCTCAATCCTTCAGCACCTAGAAAATAATTTCAGAGTTATTCATTCATACCACTGCAAAAAATGTACATACGAAAGTAGAGTTCAATGTTTGTTTGTAGTTCTTTTTGTCTTTGGATCAAGGTTATATACATAAAATATTATGTTCAAAAGTTATTTGGCAGCCAGGTGCAGTGGCACACACTTATAATCCCAGCTACTCCAGAGGCTGAGGTGGAAGGATTGCTTGAGCTCAGGAGTTTGAGACCAGCCTGGACAATATAGCAAGACCCTGTCTCTAAAAAAAAAAAAGATGTTATTTAGTTTTTTTCCCTTCAGTGTACTTATTCATTCAAGAATATAATATTCATTTTTTTCTGTTTGTATTCCATTTTAGGTTTCTCATCTACCAGCATTTTTGTTGGTTTAATTATGTTTTTGAGTAAATAAAACTGAATAAATAAAGAGTAACATGCTTCCAAAAGCCAAAATAATACCAAAAAGTATATTCCAAGATCTCTCACCCTGTCCTTTACCCCTTACACATTTTTTACCTATACCCTGTGGATAACCAAAGTTAGTTTCTCATTTATTCTTCCTGTTTCTTTTTGCAAAAATAGGTAGATACATACGTATTTTCTTACTTACCTTTTATTTTCTTAGACAAAAGATTGCATACCATCTATACTCTTTGCACTTCACTTTTCAGCTTGGAATGATATTTTGTAAATCATTCCATATCATCTCCTAGAGATCTTTCGTATTCTTTTTTACAGCTGTATAGTGTTTGAATGGACGTGCCACGGTTTATTCAACTATTCTTCTAGGCATGAGAATTTATGTTGCTGCCAAAATTTTGCAATCACAAATATTGCTTACTATGAATAACTGCTGATGTGTCTTTTTTATAATGGTAGAGGTATAGTGTAAAGGTAAAGTCATAAAAGTGGGTTTGCTGATCAAAAGGTAAATGTGTGTGGTTAGATATTGCAAATTCTCTGCTGTCAGTGTTGTGCCATTTTTGCATTTCCACCAGGAATGTATGAGGTAGAATATTGCCCTACAGTCTTGCTAGCAGAATGTTTTGTCAGAGTTTTTAATTCATGACAACTTTTTGGTAGGGGGAAAAAAGCTATTTTAGTATTGTTTTAATTTGTATTTCTCTTATTATTTTGGATTTGAACACATTTCTACATGTTTATAAATTGTTTTTATGTCTTTTCTGTAAATTTTCTGTTTATATCTTTTACTATCAGATTTTTCATCGTTCATTCCTGTTCTTAGAGTTCTTGTATATTGGGTGTATTAGATTAATATCCCTAATATTTGGAGATCTCTCTATATCATCATCCTCATCTCTAACTTTATCTTTGTCTCCTTTTATAAAGGGACACAAATTCTCCCTCTCTCTTAGTTTTTTGGGCACATTTTTATAGTAACGTTGTTGTAGAGACTCTTAATGACGAGGGTCTTTGCCTGGATAATTATTGGTGAACAGAGACCTTTGAAAGATGCTAAAAAATCACATTCACCTTCGATCTTGGGGATTTTGCTAAGCAATCTATTGCTTGTCCAGCAGACATTAAAGGATAATGCCCACTGGAAAGAAAGGAATATTTTGAAACCAAAGCGTCACTGGAACACAGACCAGAAAACCCTTCAGGGGCCAGGCAGTGGTCTGCAGTGGAGCCTGCATTTTCTGCAGCAGTTTGCCTCCTCTGCCTACATCCTCAGGCTGAGTCGGAGGGCTCAGAAAAGGGAAAGACTGGAAGAAGTGAGTCCACATGATTCCAGGCCAATTTCAGCAGCTGGGACCTCTGTGTGTGCATTAGGTGAGAGATGGTTAAGTCATACAACCAAAGAATTTGAGACTTACAGGAGAGCTTACAGATTACCTGCACTTAAAACCAATCCAGCCTCCTCAGTTTACCGGCAGGAAGAAGAGGCTCAGAGAGGTGAGTAGCTTGCCCAGAGTCACAAACTGAGTTATACTGATAGCTATGTAAGCCTTAAAATAAATTCTTAAATATTAATGCTTAAATACTTAAAACTAATAAGCCATTTCAAAAATGATCCATGTTGAAATATCTATATTCAGATAAGTTTTATATTTTAGAGTTGTCATTCTGGTCAGCTATACACTCAATTCTAGGAACTGCCATGGCCAGTTCCTAGAATTTTTCTGAAATTCTCTTATCAAGGGGAAGCTGAACACTTGTTTTGGCTGGTCTGCACACTCATTCATTTGTTTTATTAATACTGACACATTTTTCTGATTTTTTTTGTTGTTCTTGTAGACTTAGGTCAGGCACATACTCTTCTATTAGCATACAGTTTTTTGTTTGTTTTGTTTTTAAGTAGATCTCAGTATAAATAATTGTTTGTTTTCTTTAGTTACATTCTAAAGATACACCCGAATTAACTTAATTGGACTCCTATGTTTCCTAAGTCTTCTAGATAACCCATTTCTACCTAGATTAATCCAATCTATTATGTTAGTGTTTCCCAAAGTGATAATCACCTGGAGTGCTCGTTAGGCATACATATTCAAACCGACCCCAGACTTCCCGAATCAGAATCTCCACATGATTGAAAATGCACAATTTTAACAATTTAACATGAATGCAAATTTTGGAAAATGATGATTGTATGTTAGTTTTGGGAGTCTAACTCTCAGCTGGCAGCTTTAGCCCAAATCCTCTTACATTGGGATTATCCCCAGGCTCTGAGGGCAATGCCAATAAAACTTTTTGGTCTATGGCAGAATCATTGGAATAAATGTATAGTTTCCTAACATAGGCAATTCCTTACCACGGTGGTGGCTACTTTGAGAGGGAGAGAGCTCCTGAGAATGATCGGGTTGGTGTATGCCAAATCAGTCACAGTACTTCAAAGTGACGGCGATTATTGAGGAAATGAGGGAGGCAATGGGAGTTGGCTCTCTCAACGCTGCCATTACAGAGTTAGATGACCAAGGCAGTCATTCCTCAGTCATTAAGATCTGTTGATCAGAGCACTTGACCAAGCATTAATACCGGGGCTGATTCAGTGACACCAACAACACAGGTGTTGTTCTGGACATACTGACATCTCAGTTTGGGCTACTGCCTTCCACGACTGCTAGGAGGGCTGTTTGTTTCAGCCTTTCATGAATTCACCCTTTTGATTTCTATCTCTTATCTTTGAACATTTTGTGTTTCCTTCTTTAACACTTAAAATTTAATAAATGAATGGGAAGTCCAGAATGATTACACTGTGGGGCGAGGAAGCAGGATGGAACACTACTAGGAAAAATAAATACTCAACCAAGTTGTCAAGGCTATAAAAATGCTTAAGCAACACTTCCTGCTCTACAGGAACATAGGTCCGCTTGGGGGAATAAAACAAATAAATTACCATTAAAACTTGGCAATGAGAATAGCCAAGGAAAGGCAGGTATAAAGAAAGTATTTGTGTTGCAGTAATTAAAACAGTTGGTAGTGGTGTAGGAATAGATATGTTAATGAAATGGAATACTGAGCATAAAAATAGACCGAAGTATACAAAAATATTTGATAAAAGTTTTATTTCATATTGGTAGGGAAAATAAAGATTGTTCAATAAAGTATTTTAAGACAACTGTCTAGACTTTTGGAAAATAAATTAAGCTGAATCCTTACCTCCTCACACCAAATTAATTCCAAATGAATTTAAATGTAAAAAATTATAAATACATTAGAGAAAACAGAGGTAAGAGGCTTTCTAATCTTCAGTACACAGGTTTTCCAAGCATGAAACAAAACATAGAGGCCTTTCTAAAAATGTGACTTTTAATATCTGAAAATGCAAAACATACCATAAACCAAGCCAAAGACCAACAAAAATAGGAAAAATATTTGGATCACATAAGACAGATAAATGGCTGATATTCATAATATCCAAAGAGCTCCTACAAGCTAATAGAAGAAGAACTCAATAGAAGGATAGAAGACACATGAATTGGGCATTCATAATAGAAGAAATACAAATGGCCAATAGGCAAATAAAAATACTTTCAACAATTAAAGAAATGTAAATTAAAGCATTTTTTTTGACAATTTGATTAGAAATGAGATTTTAGTGAGATATTTTGCCTATTTGATTGGAAGATATATTTTTACTTAATAAAGTGTCCAGTGCGATTCACTGTAAGTGGAGTATAAATTGGTATATACTTTCAGGAACAACTTGGCAACATTTGTTTAAAATGAAAATGTGGGTCTTCTCTGATTCAGAAATTCTGGGGTAAAATTACAAGTTTACTCAAATAACTGTACAAAGGTGCACGCACAAGGTTATTCATTGCAGCACCAGCTATGTGAAAGACTGGAAACAATCTGTAAGTTTAAATAAATTATAGTGTATCCCTACAATGGGATAGAATAAAAGGCCTCTGATCTGTTGAGAACTGCAATGGGTAGTTGCTTCAGTGAAAATTTTGTTAAAATGGGAAATCATAAAAATGATACAGTTTAAATGTAATATTTTGACCTAAATTATCTAAAGGTAGAATTATTCATCAATCTGTCCATGCTAAGACAAAGCTCTTCTTTGAGTAAAGTCTGCTGACTAGAGTTCTACTCAGCTGCTTTGCTTAAGCCACAGCTACAGCGTCTCTTCTAACTTTCTCAATCTTGTCTCTTACTTTTTTCCAACTTGCTTACACTGGCCTCTGTTGCTCCAGCTTGCTAAACTTTCCTGCTTCATGGCCTTCTCACTAATAATTCTCTCTTCCTCCCTTCTCCTGCCTCTTTGCACGGTTGCCTTGTTCTCACGCCTTTAAATGTCACTTCCTCAGAGACACCTTTCAGAGACATCCCTCACTGCCCCGTGTGAGGTTACAGTGAAAAGACAGTTGTCTATGAAGCAGGGAGTTGGCCCTTATCAGACACCAAATGTACTGGTTTCATGATCTTGGACTTCCTTGTCACCGGAACTGTGAGAAATAAATTTCTGTTGTTTATAAGCCATCAGTCTGTGGTGGTTTGTTGTAGCAGCCTAAATGGACTAAGACACTGAGCAATTACAAAATCTTTGGTCAGCTCTAGCCTTGGCCTGGTCTGTAGAGACAGCATAAGCCACAGAGCAGAGTTGTCTCCCCTGGAGACAAGGTGGCAATTTGCATATTAGTCCTATGCTGAGGGCTGCCTTCAGGTGAGGCTGCTCTTGCCAGGACAATGGAGAAAAGGAGCAGCTGGGAGCCTTAGCTTCCGTACTCACAGCAGCTGCCCAGTAGATCTTTTTTAGAGGGCACACAATACTCCACCACTGGGGCCAGAAAGATTGTTGTGACAGTGGTTTAAGCTAATGAGGGTCCGCTTGTGGAGGGATGGGTTGTGCTATGGTCTGAAAGTTGGTGTTCCCCCCAGATTCCTATGTTGGCATTTAATACCCAATGTGATAGTATTAGGAGGTGGAGTGTTTGTGAAGTGATTAAGTCACGAGGGCTCCATCCTCATGAATGAGATTAGTGCCCTTATAAAAGAGGCTCTCAGGAGCTCCTTTGCCCCTTCCGCCATGTGACGGCACCATTTATGAAGCCATCATCAGACACCAAATCTGCCAGTGCCTTGATATTGGACTTCGCAGCTTCCAGAACTGTGAGCAATGAATTTCCGTTGTTTATAAATTACCCAGCCTGAGGTTTTATTATAGCAACCTGAATGAACTAAGACAGGTAGGGTTAATCCCACCCAACCACAGTTACTGAGAAATGTGTACGAATGGGGAATGGGGAGAATATATCGTGATCAGGAACCTGAAAAATGTTCATACACTTCCTACCCTTAATAACTTGTTACTATATCACCCTGTTTATTTCCTTCGGAGAACTTGCCATAATATGTAATTCTCATTTATTTATTGTCTGTCTAACTACTAGAATGTAAGTTCCATGAAAATAGAAACCTTATTTCTTTTGCTCACTGCTATAGCCTAAGAACCTATGGGTATGTCTGGTACATGGTATGAACTCAGTAAATAGTGATTGCCTTCCAGAGAGGACTCTAAATATGCAGAGGCATGGAGATAAGAAGGAAAATAAAATATGTAGGTAAAGGAGAGAATTCTAGACCTGTGGTTATCAAACTGTGGTCCCTGGACCAGTAGCATCAAAATCCCCTGGGAACTAGTTAGAAATGCAAAGTCTCAGGACCCACTCCAGCCCTAGTGAGTCAGCAATTCCGGGGATAGGGCCCAGCGATCCTCCTTTAACAAACCTGCCAGGTGAGTTTGATGCCCAGCTGAGTTTGAGAACCACTGCTCTTGACCAATTTGACTAAAATGGGATTCGTGCAAGGTAGACAGTGGTAGATAAAATGGTAAGAGAAATTCAGAACATCATTGTGGCAGTGCAATATGTTAAAATTTTAATGTGATTACCCTATGTATTGTTGGACTATTCTTCTCTGAAACACAATCATGAAAAGGAAGAAAATGTAATTTGTCCTCCTTTTTTATTGGAAGAGCCATTAGTTCTTTGGAATCTGATACCCTGCTGATGGTTGGGAGATGGGAGTGGGTGAGTTAATGGTGTTTTGCTTTTTCAGGCCAGGAGGGAATGTGCCCCCCCTAAGGACATACCTGCTGACTCCCAGCCTCACGCACAACTAGCTCCTTGCTCCATGCACAGTTTTTACAAATAAACTTAATTTCTAAGCACAGTTTTAGATTATATAGAAAAATTGCAAAGATAGTACAGAGAGTTCCCATAACCCTGCACACAGCTTCTCCTGTTATTAATATCTTACATTAGTATGGTACATTTGTCACACTTGATAATATTAATACATTATTATTAGCTAAAGTCCATTCTTTATTCAGATTTCCTTAGTGTTTATCTAATGTTCTTTTTTCTGTTCCAAGAGCCACACCCAGGATATCATCTTACATTTAGTTGTCATGTCTCCTTAGGCTCCTTTTGGTTGTGACAATTTTTCAGACTTTTCTTATTTTTGATGACCTTGACAGTTTTGAGGAGTACTAGTTGGATATTTTGTAGAATATCTATCCAGTTGGATCTGTCCAGTGTTTCCTTTATGATCAGACTAGCATTATGGTTTGGGGAGGTAGACCACGAATTGTAGCCATTGTTTTCATCATATATCAGGGACACACACTATCAACATGATTTATCACTGTTGCTGTTGACCCTGACCTGGAGCCTAAGCTAGGGTAGCCATGGAAGGAGGATGGATTTGTGAAATGTTACATAGGGATTTCAGAACTTGACATTTACTTAGATTTGGGGAGGGTGGCTGGAGTTAAAGGAAAAAGAGAGAGATGACTCAAAATATTTGCCAAGGTTTCTAACATGGGTGAGTGGGCACCTGGCTAGTATATGACAAATACAGCTGAGGTGCCAGTGATGCGTTCAGCTAGAGAAACCTAGTCTGCAGTTGACCTTCTCCCTTTGGAGCTGGGGAAGACTTGGGGCTAGGAGGGTTCCCCGGCTGAGGCTCTCACTGTCCTAGAACACAGGGGTAGAGAGATGTGATTGACAGTCCCTGCTGTCTGCACCTGCCACTCAAAGCATCCAGGAGAGTTCCTCCCAGAATGATTTGTACACTCACCTGGAGGTGACAGCAGGGGCTTTCTAGGACCTTGTACTCTGAGTTTGTGGTATGGTGGGAGGACTTGGGACATTCCTCAGTATTCTCCTACCTACTTATTAATAGTTATTTGGAAAAGCAGTGGATGCTTGAAGTCAGTCAGAACTGTGGCCGAAATCCTCCCAGATGAAGGACACCCTTTTCTTAAGATGCATTTGGCTATAGAAGGAATTGAAGGACACATTAAAAAATGTTAATAGTGTTTATGGGTGGTGGGTTTAGGGGTTGTATTAGTTTCTTAGGGCTGGTTAATAAAGTACCACAAACCAAGTGGCTTAGAACAACATAAAATTATTATCTCATAATTTGAAGGCTGGAAGCCTAAAATCAAAGTGTTGGCAAGGCCATGTTCCCTCTGAATACTCTGGGGGGGATCCTTCCTGGTTTCTTCCTAGCTTCTGGGGCTTTGCAACAATTCTTGGTGTTCCTTGCTTTGCAGCTGCGGCATTCCAATCTCCGCCTCTGTCACCACATGGCATTCTGCCTGTGTGTCTGTGTCCAAATTTCCCTCTTCTCATAAGGACACCAGTCATATCAGATTTAGGGCCCACCCTAGTCCAGTGTGACTTGATCTTAACTAGATTACATCTGCAATGACTGTATTTTCATTCCCAGGTTACACTCACAGGTTCTGGGTAGACATGAATTTTGGGGAAACATTATTCAACCCTACACAGGGGTAATAATATTTCCTTCTTGATATTTTTCTAGTTCATGTAAGTTTCTTCTTGCAACCTACATGTGTTACTCCTATGACAGCAAACAAATGATAAATGCAATCACCATCGTTAATAAAGTTTGTTCTACTTTGAAAAAATGCAACAAACTGCATTTGGTGAAGGGGCTAGTGCTGTCGTGGAACATACAGGAAAGGTTACTTGTGCCAGTCGTGGAGTCTTGTGCTTGGGGCCTCCCTACACACCCAGCCAAACCCTGTTGAAAAGACAGGAAGGTGTGTGGGCTGTGGGCACCTGGGGAAATGTCTGAGCATCTCTGCTCGGGCCAGGGCCGAGGGTTGGGGAGTGTTCTGTCTTGCTGTGTGGTGGACTGCTGGCCTCCTTACCCGGAGAGATTGCTTACACTCTCCCTGGTAGCATCCTCTTCCTGCACCAACACAGGAGGGCAGCGTGGAAGAACATGAATGTGACAATTGAAGCCCCTTTCATCCTGGCTAGATAAACACTCCCTGGGATTCAGACATTATTTTCCTGGCCTCTCTCGGGTACCAGGGCCCCGTGGGGAGGTGATTTCTCTCATGCCAGCCACACCCCAGGCTGTCCTTTATTAGTCACAGCACATGCTTGACTCCGTGTGGTTTTGTTTCCCTGACGTTCTGCACGTCCCACCGTGCAGCAGTGTGTGTTCACCCCTCCCCGTGGCTAGCTGGACTGAACAACATCTCGTGCAACACGTTCTAAAGGAGCAGCTGGGAGTCAGGTTTACATCTTGTATTTTCAGCATGGCTGAGTTAAAAATCCCTTAGACATTCTGTTTATGGGTGCCAGGGAGGGAAAGCAAACAAGGGAGGAAGAAGGAATTTTTAGTGTGCTTTCACTTCATCCACAGTTCAGTCTGCTGCTTTCAGAAGGTACTGGTGTCAAGAGTGATTTTGTCACATGCCATAGTAAGAGCATCCTGTTTGGAGATCAGGGCTTTCAGTGGATAGTTCTGGCTGTTAAGAAACAAAAATACAACTGGTTTGTTAAGAGTGTGTGGGCGAGGGTGGGCTTTCTCCAAACAACTGTCCTAGGCTTAAAACTCTCATGGAACTTTGGTATCAAGTTCAGTTCCACATGAGGGAGGCCCAGGCTTTCATCTTTTCCCTACACAACTATTTAACCCTTTACGAGAGTACTAAGAAAGAAAATTCTCCTCTTTAAAACAGGCTCCGTCTGTTATCAAAAAACACCTGCTCTTGATCCACGCCTAGCCACCTTTTACTGAGGGCTGCACACTAAGTGCTTTGCATATATTGTCCTATTCGGTCTTCCTAGCACCGCTGTTATCTCCATTTCACAGAAGAGGAAACAGAGACAGAGGAAAATTAAGTAATTTGCCCCAAATCATAGTCGTTGGTGACTTGAGCCTAGGTCTGAGTGACTCCAATGCCCGGAATCTTGACCACTACATTGAACTGCTCCCAAAGATGGCAACGCCCATAAAAGGGTCTGCAGAGATTGGAGAATAGTGGGCATTCATAGACAGGAGTTGGTGTGGTTTCCATCTCCACTTTTACCATTTATATGCTGTGCAGCATTCAATAAATTAATTTTCAGCATTGTAGGTGATGCACTTGTACAGCATGATCCCCTGTCTCAAGGGTTCTACTGTCATCTGGTGTTTCCCAGCAGGCACCAAGCAGAATGTCATATTTTAGAGGGGCTAAGGATTGAAAGAAGAACCTGCAAAGCACAGGCACCAGCATCACCATGCTCAAGGCAGCACTGGCCCAGAACCCCTGGCCAGCCTTGCTATTCCTCGAGCACCCGGCCCCGCCGCAGGGTGGAGTTGCAACAGAGGGCTTTTGGGGAGCTGGCTCCATCCTTTGTAGCTAGGTGTGCAAGCCTAACCTCACCCAAGATATGCCCTCCAGGCCACCCCTTATACCTTTATCATAGCATTTACCCTTCCAGGTTGACATTATTTTTAATTTAATATACAAAAAAGTACAAATGAAAAAATAATGATCACTCACATTCCTGCAACCCACAATTACCAAATGTTGACATATTTGCTTCTAGTTTTATATGTATTCCTTAAAAAACCCAAAAAACAAAAAACAGAACAAAAACCTCACTACATGATGTGTAAACACGTTTTTCTTTGGAAACAATTATTACAATATGGGAATAAGCTAAATCCCTACGACCACCAATTTAAATCTAAATTCCTCCCCCTGCATTCAGAGATAGCTTTAAGTTTGGTGTGTTTTCTACCAGCATTAAGAATTACATATATAAAATACATGGAATTTTTGTGCATCCTTCCCTCCATAAATGGCATCATGCTGCATGTATCATTTTGCAACTTGCTGCTTTTCATTCAATATATTTCTGAGATTTTTATACTTATAGATGCAGTTTATTTTAATAGCTCTAATAATACTCCACTGTATGAATGATGTATCAAATTTTATTTACAGATAAATGCATTTGAATTTTCAATTTTTTGCTATTGTGCACAATGCTAAAACAGACATACTTGTACTCAGGACTACCACACTAAACAGCTCCGGAAAACTCTGTTCACATCTATGTCAATGTGTTTTCTGGAGTTGTGTAGCACACGCACCTGCTCCACTGTGCTTGGGGGCCCTTGCCATTCATTCTTTTAATGATATTTATTGAGTGCCTACTGAATGCAGGGCATTGTTCTAGTACTTTGCCTTTAATATTAGGCCTCTGAAAAGTCCTATAAAATAAGTACAGTTTTCAGCATTCTCATTTTTCAAGAGGAAAATGCAGGAGGATGGGGTAGATAATCACCTGGCTAAGGTCACAGAGTCAGCATCAGAACCTGGGCAGCCTGGCCCCTGAGTCTAGGTGCTGAACCATTATACTAAGTCTCCCTTGTGTTTAACTGTCTACTTAACATCTCCCACTCAACTGTGAATCCTGACAGTAGCGACCATGGGCAGCCACTTATTTTGCCTCACTGGCATCCAGGGCAGTGCCTGACCTCCATTAGGGGATCAGTAATGTCCTGTTGATCACTTTACTCATTGTTCAATGCTCCTTTGCTCATCAACTTCTCCTTTCCCTCTTGCCCACAGATCTCTTTCCTTTCATAAGCATCCTGCTCCTGCCTCCCTCCCCAGGACATTCCAACCCCTCCCCTAGGCTTTGAAAAAGTGACACAGGTACATCACAGATGTATGAAGAGGGAAGCTTTGGCCCTCGTTTGAGAAAGAATATTTTACCAAAGGGCAAAGGAGGACTTGGAATTTTTTCTGCCCTCAGGAAGCCCAGACTTGCACCCCTGTAGGTCTAGAATTTAACAGGAGGTACTGCTATGTCCACACTCTTAGTATAAGAGTACTTCTAATTCTGTCTTTCAGTCATCAGGCACGTAGGCAACTTCCTTTTATAAAGTTGGTTGTTGTAACTGAACAGGTGCAGATTTGAGGAAATGCAGACGGACTGGAATGATAAATGCTCACCGCATGTGAGATTAGGGTGACAAGGGACTCCCCTTCCCCTTGAATTTACTGGCTTCAGCCTCCCAGGTCTGCCCTGGGTGCGACCCCGTGCAGCTGGGCACCCCTCTCTCCCCACAACCACTTCTCCATCTACTTTCCTGAGAGCTGGGGGACAACCAAGTCGGGCCAAAGCTGAGCGAGCGAGTGCGGGGTTCAGAGAAGGAAAACACAAGGGACAAGGAGAAGGCCGAGTTCCCGCTGAGGATGGACCACGGTTCGGGTTCTCTCCTCACCCCCCCTACCCCCCTGCCTCTTTCCGGGTGGGCAAGACCCTGGGGACTCGGCGCGGAGTGACGGGGTGGGGGGCGGCTTTGCCGGGGACAACCGGGTATGGGGGTGGGGACACCGCCGGGCAGAGGGTGCATGTGAACCGAATAACCCAGGCGTCCCCTCCCGGGGCCACCCCGCAGCGGGGCGGCGGTACGTGCAGGCGGCCTGCGCGGCTCGTGGGAGCCCTCCCCCGGCTCAGGGCCCGGCGGAACGCGCTGACTCACGCTCTCGCTACGTGCGCGGCGAGCCGGCCGGCAGGGCCGGGCAGTGCAGCCTGGGCGCCACCCGCCCGCCCGCGCGGGGGTTTAGTTATTGGGGCGGCCGCGCGCGCAGGCGCAGTGAGCCTGGCTTGGGGCCCTGCCGGCGCGCCCCGCAGGACTTTGCCCTCCGCCTGGCGGGTCGCTAGCCACTGCTTCCCTGCTGGTGATGTTGATCGGTTATTGTCTTTATGCGGCTTTATGGCCGCTGCAGGGCTGTGATCTTTGTTCAGAAGCGATAGCACCAGCGCATTTCTGCCAGGCAGGAGCAGCCAGAGCCACGTTACGGCTGCCTTGGCGCAGGACATGACTTGTTGAGCCTTTACGTGGCTCTTGGGGGCGTCAGTGAAGGCTTGAAGGTTGGCCACTGGCTTGGCATTTTATACACTTTACCTAAGTTAGGAGCCATTTAGTATTACACATGCTCTCTCGCCCAGGGTGTCACAGTTGGTCCCTAAACTGTGAAAAGAAAATGAAATCTCAGAACCCCCTTCCCCCCAACTCCTTATGCACATGGGAAGGTAAAGGCCTCAGGCAACTGCGAAGGACCGGCCCCATGGATCATTCATAAGGAAATTCCTTGCTGACCTCCCTTAAGCAAGGACATGCAAATTGTAACTTTCGGTCCGCAGGCTATGTCCAGGTCTTGAAACTAAGAGTCCCTTTAGATGATACCGTAATAATGAATTACAAGTTTTTCTCTACAGGCACAGAACAGAGACAGGACAAGATCAGACATTCTTCCACCTACCCAGAGGGACGTCTACATAATTGATGCTTCTTCACTCCCTTTTTCCTCTTCTAACATTTGCCTTATGTAAAATGTAGACTTTTTGTGGGTCTCACAAGAATGTAACCATTTTGTCTCCCTACCAACCCCTCCCCTGCCTTTTTTTCCCCTTTATGTATGTCCTACTTCCCTTTAAGTACTGAAAATTCCAAATTCCCCTTCAGAAAAATGGCCACAGCTTTGTCTGCAGTTGGTTTTTCCTGGGACCTCCTCAACTTTGGCCTAATGAACCTCCATTGATTGAGAGTTTTGCCTCAGTGACTTATTTTGGGTTGACACAACCCTGTGAAGTGGGAAGGGTAGGCACCTTCAATCTATTTGACAGAGAGGAAACCGAAGCTTACGTTTAAGTATTTTATCTGTTGACAGTGAGGAGAATGTTTCACCACAACTTTTATATATAGAACTTAGATCTTGGGTAATCAATTTTAGTGCTCACAGCCAATTTTAATGATGTGGCCCATTCTCCTGTGTTCACTGGAAAGATAAGTGAAAGTGTGGGGAAGAGGAAGGGAGGGTTTGTATTAATAGATGTCAAATCTTCCCACTGTCTCCCTAGCTCTGTGCCTTCTGGTAGATTTAAATAGACACAACTGATCTAACAGTAAACCCAGCTGTGCTGAATAGTTATTCAGCACCGTCCTCCTCAGGTGCACTTAGTGGGTCCTGTGGGGGCCATGGACAAGGGCTGGCCTTGAGCCCCTGAAGACTGGTCATGGCCAGTGTCTCGGGCCAGGGCAGCTGTTGTCACTGAGCTTTGCATTCTCACTTGGCCACTTCTTGGGGTTGCTGTGAGGCTCCAGGTAAGGATGCATGTGAAGGAGTTTCCTTAGCCACTAAAGCCCACAGAAATGAGTCATGGAATTCTTTGCCTTGGTCCTAGGATACCCCGGATGGGAGGAGTGAGAGACACTGTCCACCTCAGAGAGTCTGTATCTCTCTTATTTGCTCGTCCTGGGGAAGCCATGGAGAGCACAGTTTCTATGGAGTCAGCAGGAACAAAAATGAGATTAATTCACATGGGAATTCTGCCTTCAGACAGAGTCCTAGGTTACAGGAATTCAACTGTATACACAGAGCTAAGCCACTTGTAGAACACTTTTCAGTTTTGCCTATTTTGGGGTAGTTTTTGTTCTGATTTCTTCGGGAGGTTGCCAAATTCTTTCTAGTTTATAAAATTAATATACTGTCATAAAAAAGAATAAGCTAAAATATAAAGAAGGAAAAAAATCCCTTACAACCTAATAGTCATATACTAAAAATGTTAGCATTTGAGGTATATTTCTTTCTAGGTATTTTAAAAATTCATTTTACCATAATTGTTATATTATTTACCTTGTTTAATATTATATCATACACATTCCCCATGTCATTAAACCTGTAAGAGTCAATATATGACTACATGGTATTTTTTCCAGCAGTTCTCCCATTATTGGAAATTTAGGTTATTTCCATTTTTCAGCCTAAGTAATATTCCAATGAATATATTTGTATATAAATATTTTGCCATCTTATTAATTATCTCCTTAGCATAGGGTTCCTGAAGTGAAATTTTTAGGCAGATGATGTGAACGTTTTCATGACAAGATCACATTGCTCAGTTGCAATTTCCATGAGGACAGGGACTATCTCTGCCTTCTTTACTACTGCATCTCCAGGGTCCAATGTGGAGCTGGTTCTTACGTGCGTTCTTGAATGAGTGAAGGAAGGAATAATTTTCTCTTACAGCAGAACTTGCTTAGAAATATCAAAACTAAAAAGTGTGTTTCATCCCAACTGCTTCTAACCTGCTGAAGCTGAAAAAGGACTATGACCTTTAAGGGACCCCCCCCCGGAAGACTCTTTCCTGACCTATGAGGTGTAACTTGTTTAAAACAACTGCCTATCTAGAGTGCTAGTTTTCAATGCTTCACTGGAATAATCATCGGGCATTTTTCCTCTTTAAAAAAATAACCCCTGACTTTTCTCTGCTCAGAGATACACCACAAATTTCTCCCTTGGTGTGTGTTCCCTTGCCCAGTAAATTAGTACACTGAGTTGTAATTTTTTTTTTAATACCTCTGGTGATGTTTGTCTTATTCTTGGACAAACGAGTATTGTCAAAAAGAAATACATAAAACCAGTAGCAATCTACAGTTCTACCACCACTTTATAAGGTGTATCTCATTGCTCCTTTGGTAATATTGCATATGATCATCTTTATAACCTTTGTTATTTAATAGATTAAAATGAGGTTTTTTGCCTATTACATGAGCTAGACTGAACTTTTTAATACAAATGTGATTATTTATATATTTTACTTTATCTACTGAGATCTTAGTGACTGTCTTATCAATTTGTATGACCCTTTTATACACTAAGAATATTGCAGAGTAAATTCTTCATAATACTTTTACAGTGAACTACCACCAAGAAGATCCTCATGCAACACATTATTTTGATGTATTAAATTATTTAAGTAATTGCATGTTTAAAATACTTATTGCTGGAGGTGTTCTAAAGGGGAATGGGTGGTTTCTAGCCACGGGAATTATCTAAGTAGAGGCTGTTTGATTCCTTGGGAGGGATTGAAACATTTGATGAGAGGTTGGACTAGTGATCTTTAAGTTCCCTTACAACCTTGAGATTTTATGATTCCATAATTTTTCTAAAGATAAAAGGCTAATAAGGTTTTGAGGGGCTAATTTTCTTTCTATTACTATGTAAGATTGACAGGATCCTACCAGAGTCTACCTAAGAGACCCAAAGGATGATTTCCTGAAACTATAGCCTTTATTTACACTTTTAAAGAAAAGCCCAGGGTGTTTGAAGAGTGTGAATATGTTTTGCACTGCAGTCATATCCTGGCCCTTTAGAATTTATTTAACAGAAATAAACATGCATTTCCACTGCAAGTTTTTACATGAAGAACATTGATTTTGCAATCTCTTTCTAATTCAAACTTTGTTCTATTTAGTAAAATCTATAAACTTATATTTTACACATTTATTTATTAAGCGTTCTTTTTTTTTTTTTTTTTTTGAGACAAGGTCTCTGCCGCTGTGGCTGGAGTACAATGGTGCGATCATAGGTCACTGCAGCCTCGAACTCCTGGGCTCAAGTGATCCTCTTGCCTCAGTCTTCCAAGTAACTAGGACTACAGGTGCACACTGCCATGCCCAACTAATTTTTCTCATTTTTTGTAGAGATGGGAGTCTCACTGTGTTGCCCAGGTTGGTCTTGGGCTCCTTGGCCTCAAGCAGTCCTCCTGCCTTGGCCTCCAAAAATGCTGGCATTACAGGTATGAGCCACTGGGCCCGGCCTACCAGTATTCTTTATTATTGTATATTATTAAATATTTACATACACATGTAATATATAGTTGTACATCAAAACCATGTGTACTATATTATATAGATAATTAAAGGGATTTTTTTTTCGGGTGACTGCTTATGTAATTTTCAGTTATATACTAACTTTGGAAACTACCACCATCATAAAAATTTGCTCCACTGAGATGTCTGTGTAGATATTTATTGTGGATAATGTGGTGGATGTGCTTAATTCCGGTGTCTTGACACTTAGCATAAAGAATGTAGATCTCATCTATGCATTTATTGTATAATAGGAAGCTATCTGTGTTCTGGCAGCTCACTTATTTCCCATGTTGGAATGCTCATTGCCTGTCATAACGGCATACGTAATCCTTAGTCTCCCCTGTAGGCTACACGTTTTGTAGGGGAGGGAACCAGGGGACCCGACTCTGTTGTGTCCCTGGAGTTTAGTGCTTGGCATTCTATAAAATCTATGTTGAATGTAATAAATTACATGTAATATGAAAATGTGCAAGAGGTTGTGCATTTAGTGTGGGATAAGAAAACTGGCAGAGAAACTAAATGAGTTGAGCAACTTTTAGGAGCTAGACACTTAGCTAGCATATCACATGCTTTATTTTATTTAATCCTCACAACTGCTCTTTGAGAGATTTTCTGTTTCTGTTTTGTTTTCACAGAGAAGGACTCCATGGTTCAAAAGGTCAATAAATTTAGTCAAGTAATAAATGGCAGGACTGGGGCTTGCCCTGAGATTGTGCTGGCTGGAAGGTCCGGGCTCTTTTCTCTTGACCGGGGTGGCTGCAGGAAGCAATGTGGTCTTGACTTGGGCAGAGCTGGGGAGGCTTCCCCAGTGGGTTGGTTTAGGAAAGGACTTGACTCCATCAACTGAGTTGGGTTTTGTCTGTGTATCTCTCCTCTCCACACCCTTTCCACTTCTCCATGCCCTCTGCTTTGCTTTCCTCATGGCCTTGAGAGCCAAGTGCCATCACGATGCGTCCCTCCTTATGGTGGACCCTCCCCTGTGACCTTGCCTAAACAAGCCTCCAACTTTCTTCTCCCATCCAGCCACAGTCCTTGGTATACTATTTCTGTTTAACCTGATAAACTCTTGGGGGGGAGGGGTCGATAATTGTAGTGTTTTCATCCTCCTATTCTCTTTTAAATACAGATGCTGGTTGAAGGGATTTTAAGCTTGGTAGGGGGGCAAAAGAATCATTTGTCTCTTCAAATAAAGTCATAGGAGGCAGCTACTTACTACGAGGGCACAAAAGGCTCTCAGATTGCAGTGACAATAATAAGAGCTATAATAGCATTTCGTTCATTCAGAAAATTCATACAAGGGCGTACTGTGTAGTGCTGACTGTTCTAAGTGCTTCCTGTATATTAATTCTTTTAGTCCTCCTAATATCCCAGTGAGGTGGGTGCTAACATTGCTCAGATAGTAGGTGAGGGGAGAGTTGGGGCTGGTGCCTTGTTTGGCTCTGAAGTCCTGGAATTGTCAGGTTAAGAGGGGGAGGTGAGGAGGGAGAAAAGATGGGGAAAAGAGATAACAGAAAAGGAGAAGCCTCTAACAGAGGCTCAAGAATATCACTGGAGATGAAACCAAAAATAAGGTTAGTTAGTGAGCTATTTCTAAATGCATCAACTGAAGACATAGTTTAGAGCAATGGGAGTGGAGAAGAATCGGCATGAGCACCTACACCACGGGGCAGCCACCGAGTGATTGTTCAGGCAGGGTCTGCTGGAGTGTGTGCCCGATGGAACAGGACACTTGGTGGGATCCACACTCTGTGGTTTATTATAGGTGGTTTATTATTGGATGGAACTTGCTGGAAGCATAGCCAGCCAGGGGGGAGGGCAAAAGAAGAGTCTGCCAGGGGATACTGTGGGGGAAGGTTCCAGGCTGGAAGTACGAGCCAGACGGAGGGAGGAAATGAGCTTTTCCTGGTGGGTGGATTCCATCCAAATGGAAATCCAAATATGGGCCTCCAGGAGTGGGGTGGGGGTGGGGTCGCCAGAGAGGGCCTGGTGGTGACCGGGAGTCCGGCAGCCGGGACTGTTGTGAGCTGAGTGGGTGTGGATTCCTGGGAAGACTCCTCATCATTACAAAGCATTTAGTAAGTTCTCAGCTGTATTTATTTCTCCAAAAGGAGTATTTCTGGAAAAGAGATTTAGAAGCTGTGGAACAACCCTTTTCTGGGTAAGTGGCTGAAGGCAGGCAGCCAGACCCCTGGCCACATTCTGTGCTAAGGTGATCAACTGTCCTGGTTTGCCTGGGACTGTCCCACTTTTCACAGTGAAAATCCAGTCCCCGCTTCAGAGTACTCAGGACTCTGCTCCTACGCCACCTCCTTATAGCAGCCTTTCCTGACCCTTGTCTAAAATTGCACCCCACCCTGTTTTCAGGGCTCACGTCCTAGTCCCTTACTGATGTGTTTTCTCCGTGACACTTACCCTCTGAAATCATCTTGCTGGTTTATTGTCTCTTCTCCAGAACTGGAATATGAGCTCCAGGAAGGCAGGTGCTTTGTTTTGCTCACTGTTGTATTGCCAGGGCACAGAACAGGGCTGGGCACACAGAAGGTGCTCATTGTGTTTATTGAATGAATGAGTACTTTTTTTTTTTTTTTTTTTTTTGGTTTCAAGCACTGTGCTCAGCTATGGATATGCAGTGGTGAGAAAAAAAGAAATGGTCTTCCCTGTACTCATGAAGCATAGAGTTTGGTGGAGTAGAGATGCATTAATGACACATTTTCACCTATACAAGTAAAATTATGACCAGGATGAGTTAGCAGATGAATAGGGGCCTAGAGGAGAGGTACTGATGCTGGGAGAAGATTCGATGTGGGGTGGATTTGGGGCCCAGGGCAGGTGAAGGCTTGCCTAAGGAAGTAATAATTGAATTGAGTCTGAAGGATGGAGAAAAAAATGCTTTCTAGGAAGGGGAAACTGCACGTGCAAAAGCCCTGTGGCAGAATGGATTGGCTTGTCTGGAAAACCACAAGGAAGCCCTAAAGTTGGCGTGCAGGGAGCAAGATGACACATGGGACACCGTGGGGAAAGGCTGGAGAGGCAGGGACAGCCAGACCACACCTTGCACATTGGAGACCTTGCTGAGGATTTGGCTATTTTCCCGAAGAATGATCAGAAATCACTGAAGGGGTTTCAGCGTGTGTGTGTGTGTGACAATTGTGTGCATGACAATTAATCTTTTGTGTTTTGAAGTGAGCATTCAGTAGATTATCAATGTTCCTCCATGTAAGTGGCTAAATGATTAAAACTAATCAGGGAGGGGACAATTAAAATATTAATAATTATAAAAAGTAGCTCATATAATCTTAGTTATCTTCTTGGCTGATTGACTGAATGTTCATTAAGGGCAGAAGAGTTGGGAGTAAAATTTATGGCCATATAATTTTTTGAGGAATCTTTCCAGAACTTGGTACCCAATAAAGAACATAAACTATGAAGCCACTGTATTCAAAGCATTCTCCTAGGCTTTGTGGGAAGAGAAAAGGAAACCACATGAATGTTCTTCTCCCTTAGGGAGCTTAGATGTTTAATGAGAGGTATGCAAATGAAAGGGACAGGACAGACCCAGAAACACGCTGGACTAGTACTGCTGCCTGAGATACCCAGGTGCGTGTTAATATACAACCTCCCCAGAGCAAGGTCCGTGTTGGAATCATTTTTGTTCCTCCCACAGAAGTTAGCCAAGTGCCTTGCCCATGAGACGTGCCAAATGAAGGAAGCTGAGCCTGATTGCCTCCGGAGAGAAAAACAGTCAATAGGCAAGTCAGGCCATGATAAAAAGTACTTCTGAACGAATATAAGATCCACGAAGACAGAGCTTTGTGCCCAATTGCTGGTTGTTCGCTGCTGTGTCTCTAATGCCTAGTGCATTGTTGCTCAATACCATTTGTTGAATAAATGAATTTATTAGCTTCATTTAGAGCCCCTGGAATAATCAAGGACTCAGTGAGGAACTGGTTAAGTAAATTAGCGGTCCCTCCATGTGATGGGGGTACTATTTGGCATCTAGAGAATGTCGCAAAATGCTTATCCAGGGGGCTGCGAAGTGCAAGGGCAAGCTTTGGGGGCCAAGTGCCTGCAGCAGAAGCCCAGTCCTGCCACTCTGTAGCTGTGTGACTTTGGGGAAATTATTTAATCTCTCTGTAATGTAATGTAATATAAAATGGGTATAATGATAATACATATCTCAGGATTCTTATGATAATTGATGAGTTAATATATGTAAAGTATATGGGGCAGTGTTTGGGAGTAAACACTCCATGAATATTAGTTCTAAGTGCTTCACATATATTGACTCTTGATCCCCCAACAACCCTGTGAACTAGGTACTGTTACAATCCCCATTTTATAGTAAGTGATGTATAATAGTAATTTCCTTGAATGCAATGGGTAGAAATTGGAGAGTTTTAAAGAAAGGAGTGACATGATCTAATTTATATTTTAATAAGATCACTGTCTGCCGTGTTGAAAACAGACTGGGGGTGGGGAAGGCAGAACCCAGGGTGCCGCTGAGGAAATTATAGCGAGAATCTAGGTGGGACTTAATGCCGGCTTGCCTCAGGGCAGTGGTTGGTGGTACAAAATAACCTGATTCAGGATATCTTTTGAAGATAGAACTCAAAAGAATTTGCTGATGGAAGGGGTGGATGAGACATGTGAAAGAGATGAGTCATGAATGACTCCACAATTTTGGATCCAATCAGCCGGAAGGATGGAATTGCCATTAACTAAGCTAGGAAAGGCTGCAGGAGAGCAGGTCTAGAACATACAGTTTGAGGTGCCTATTTGTCACCCAGGCTGAGATGATGAGTAGGCAGGTGGATATACGAGTCTGGAGTTTCGGAGGAGAGTGTTGGGCTGGAGATAGGAATGTGGGAGCCATCAGCCTATAGAGAATATTAGATAGGATAAGATCACCAAGGCAGCAAGTGGATATGGAAAGCAGAAGTCCAAGGATTGAGCCCAATGTTTGGAGTTTGGGGAGAGGAGAGGAACCGCAGACACTGAAGTGGACAAGGTAGTGAGGCAGGAGGAAAACCAGGAGCTCACTAGATCCTGGAAGCCACCGAAGAAAACACTTGAAGTGTTTCATGTGATTTTTTTCTTTCTTTCTTTCTTTAGAGATAGTGTCTTGCTCTATCACCCAGGCTAGAGTGCAGTAGCCTAATCATAGCTCACTGTAACCTTGAACTCCTGGGCTTAAGCAATCTTCCCACCTTGGCCTCCCAAGTAGCTGAGACTACAGGTGCATGCCACCATACCTGGCTAATTTTTAAAAATTGTTTGCAAACATTGGTGGGGAGGGGCACAGGGGGCTGTCTCACCAGGTTGCCCAGACTGGTCTCAACCTTGTGGCCTCAAGCAATCCTCCCTCCTTGGTCTCTCACAGTGCTGGGATTACAGGTGTGAACTACCACGCCTGGCCTCATGTGTTTTTGAATCTAATATTAAAAATGGGACCTTGTCAATTCCTTCCATGTCCATGTCAGTGATGTCACAGGTGAAGGACCTGATGGTAACAGAGGTTAGGCCCAAGATGCAGAGTTCATAACAGAAATCAGAAGGTAGCCCATGCCCTCCCACTCCTAGTCCACTGCCTGAAGAGGAAGACTTGTCATGGCTCTTTTGTTTATATAAAATTACTCCCCCCATCCCCAGAATTGTCTGTTTTAAACTTGATATTCAAATTGCCTTGGTACAAAAACCTATTTGATATTCAAGTAAGAGTGCTATAAAGGAAATATGTTAGGCAGCTCCGTTGCCAACAGCTGCAGGATATGATATTAGTATCACCTTCTTAGGGATTTCCGTTTGGAAGTGTCTGGCCTCATGAAGGTAGCCAGGAATGATTTTGAGCCTGTGTTCAGAGCCACAAAAGATTGGTTGTATAACGATGTGTGTGTGTGTGTGTGTGTGTGTGTGTGTGTGTATGTGCGCACGCGTGCACATGTGAGAGAGAGAGAGAATGTGAGAGTGTATGAGCAAAATCACTCACTGACATGGTCCACCCTTTAGCTCATTAAACTGGGACAGGGGCCCTTGGGATGCCGGGCCCTGGTTGTCCTTCAAGACTCTACAGGGAGAATCTTGGGGCCAGGCAGATGAGAGGTGACTGTGATGACTCCACTATGGAGAAAGTGCAGGGGCGACGTTGCATTCTCTGCTTGGTTCCCTGATTCTTACAGAGAGGAGGCTGCCATGGTAAAGGCATCCAGAAATTGAAATGCTCTTTACCTGCTCTGCCTTCTTTCCCTACCTTCTTCTACCCAACAGTGGCATGAACTTGGACCTGTGAAAACAAAACTGAGTTAGACAAAACCCAGTGAGGAATTCCATGGGTTGAATTATCTGTAAGAGTTGTGGTGCTAATAGGATGGATAGGAAAACATTCAGAATAGAATGGGGCAGCAAATACATTAGTTGAAACTAAACAAGTGGTGGAGTGGGAGAGAAAAGAACCAGGTAAGGGGTTATCTGACTCTAGGGGTGGCAGGCTGTGAGACAGGGTAACTCAGAGACAGGCCTCCACAGGACAGTGGGATGGCGGAGGGGTCTGTGGTTGTTAAAAAGCTAATCCTGCTGTGATGAAACCTGCAAAATTGCCTGGGAGGGTAATTAACCCAAGGCTGTTAAGATGACATAATTGTTTCCTTAGAGGGTAAGCATTTTTTAATCCTGCAAAGATTTAGAAATATAGAAATGTTTAAGAGAATCAAATTCATAATATTTTGCTAATTTGTACACATTTGGTATTTTAAGTGTTTGCAATATTGAAGGGAAACTGGCCCATTGGAGTAATGATCAATCATCCTTTTGATACCAATTTAAAATATGTAATTAAGAAGTTGATTTCATTTTCTTATTTTAAATTAAAAGACATTCTGAAATTACAATTAGTATTGAAATACTTGAGAGAATTTAAAATTTTTATATTTTAAAGTTTAATTTGTTAGAACTATAAGAAGCTTTTAGGCAATTACATAAGGGAAATAAAATATATTAAATATATAAGCATGACTTAAAATAGTTGAATGTTTCACAAACGTAATTTATAAATGGGATCAAACATTAATTAAAAGTCCCCTTAAAAGTGATTTTTAACATTTTCTATATTTATAAAGAGTAATACATTGAACTTAAAAGCTTAAGGAAGGCCTAAAATTTTAAATTGATAACTTAGAAAGATTGAAGATTAAGTTTTAAAAATCAAAGTAGCTCTTAATAAAATCTTTCCTGGGAAAAAAGGGGTCTTTTGGATTACTGAAAAAAATCCTGTCTATCAAAGGCTCCATGGGCAGTTCCCGGGCATCTTGTCACTTGTGTGTGTCGGTGGCTTGCACTTGCAGGAAGCTTGTGCCTGGAGGACGGCTGGACAAGGCAGGCGCTCTGTGGGGGCAGAGGCGAGCCGTGGCGTTTGGGAGCTAAGGGGCAGAGGCTCTGCTCCCTTTCTGTGTGTGGACATGTTGATCCTGTGCTCTAGAGATTGGGCAAAGGGTCTGAGAGCTACAAATACAGTGGAGGAAGCAAAAAGTGAGAACACACGGCAGTGAGGAGAAACTAGAGAACATCAGAGGGACCAAGGATGGCGCAGCTGTGCGCACGCCTATAGGAGCGGACCAGTACTCTAGCATAAAACCAACACGGTTAGCACCTTAGTTTATAGATAAGGAAACTGAGACTCAGAGAGGTCAAATGACTTGCCAAGATCTCATAGGTAGTCAGAGTTTGAGATGAGCCTGGGTCCTCTAACAATTCCTATTTCAAGATTCTTTTTAGAGCACTTCTTTGTTTCAAACGCAGGGCACGTGGCTTTTATGATGAGAATCAAATCAGAGCATGGGTTAGGGGTTCAGGTTTTACAATTTGGCCTAGGGACACGGACTGACTTCCAAAGTTTTGGATGAAAGTTGATTAATTTTCAAATCTATTCACCTCCTCCCACCCCACAGATGATTTCAAGTCTCTCCTGGGTTCTGGGCCTGAGTTCTGGGCCTTTTAGAGCAACCTGGTTCCAAGGGGACTGTCCTCAGGACTAAGGCTTCCCATCCTTGTAGGTGTCTTAGGAGGAACACACCTTTGAGGCTCTCTGTCCCCGAGGTCCTCTGCAAAATCCCAACATGGCAGCATCCCGCTGGGATGGTTCGTGCGGGAGCAGGAGTGGGAGGGGGTGATTGTAACTGAGGGGCGTGAGCCTGGGAGGAATGAGGGGCAAGGGTATCCCGGTGTTAATAAATGCAAGGTTTCTGAATAAGTCAGGTGTAGAAGATCAGATTCAGCAAGTAAAGAAACCAGAAGAGGCACAAGGGAAGTGTCCTTGAATTTTTTGACCTCTAGCCAGCTCGTGCAGCAAGGAGCTTCTGAGGGATTTCTCTGAGGTGGGCTTGGGGAGCTCGACTAGTGAGTGAGCCTCTCTAGGGAAGAAGGGCCGCGATGCCCTTGAGGGTGGCTGTGGGAAGTATAAACACTCCTTCTATCTGCACATTCTTCTCACGCCCGTTGTTCCATCTACTGTGGTTTATAACAGTGCTCTACCTCTGGGCAGGGTTGGGCAATATTGCGATTGCCTGTCACAGGAGGGAGAACAGAGAGCAGTATACCCATTTTATGGTTGAGGAATCTAAAGTCCCAAAAGGATAAAAATGTCCCAAATATATATAAAAAATAAAATCTAGGAAGTGGTAGGGCCTGATTTTTGAACTCAGATCTACTATTGTTTATTTTCTTCTGTTCTCCTTCTTCCTTTCCCTTTTTACTTTAAAAGCTTTATTAATTTTTTTGTTTTTTACAGAGCAATAAATAATAATCCCTGTTAAACATAATATATTAAAAATGAAGTTAGAGAAATTTTTAAAAATTATAATTCCACCATTTAGAGGTAATTGTTAACACCTCAGTGTATGTTATGTTAGATTTTTTTTTCTATGTGTATAATAGATATAAATGTGACCTCATACTACCCATAATTTTGGTGACATGATTTTTTTTGCAGTGGTCCAAAGAGGGAAAAAAGTGACCTTTTAGATTATACCCTTGACAATTTTTAAAATATGTGTACATAGTTGAAAAAGTCAAAACAGTACTATAAATCTTACATCAAGAAACATTTGCGGCTGGGCATGGTGGCTCGCCTCTGTAATCTTAGCACTGAGTCTGAGGTGGGAGGATTGCTTAAGGTCAGGAGTTCACGGCCAGCTTGAGCAAGAGCAAGTCTCCTTCTTTACAAAAAATAGAAAAATTAGTTGGGCATGGTGGCACGTACCTGTAGTTCCAGCTACTCAGGAGGCTGAGGCAGGAGGATTGCTTGAACCCAGGTATGAGAAGTTGTAGTGAGCTATGATAATACCACTGCACTCTAGCCCAAGCAACAGAAAGCTCTGTCTCCAAAAAAAAAAAAAAAACAAAACAAAACATTTGCCATGCCCAGCCTGCCCACACCTGAATCCTCACCCCAAGGAACTACTTCTAAATTGTAAAACCTTCTAAATAACATGCTTATGCTGCTATTTCTTTTTTCTTTTCCCTCCCCTCCCCTGCCCATCCCTCCCCTCCCCTCTCCTCCTCTTCCCTTCCCTTCCCTGTCTCCCTCTGTTGCCCAGGCTAGAGTGCCATGGCATCAGCCTAGCTCACAGCAACCTCGAACTCTTGGACTCAAGCAATCCTTCTGCCTCAGCCTCCCGAGTAGCTGGGACTACAGGCATGTGCCACCACGCCCGGCTAATTGTTTCTATTTTTAGTGGGGATGGGTCTTGCTCTTGCTTAGGCTGGTCTCGAACTCCTGACCTCAAACAATCCTCTCACCTTGGCCTTCCAGAGGGCTAGGATTACAGGCATCAGCCAGCATGCCCGGCCTTTGCTATTTCTTGATTTTGCAGGTTTCTCGGTATTATGCATTGACTTCCTGCTGTGTGAGATGAGAGTTTAGTTTTCTTGTGTTTATGTTCCCCTTTCTCTCCCTTTTCTCTTTCTCCCTTTCTCTGTATATGGCCATAGCACTGTTTTACGATGAGGATGAAACAAATATTTCAGTGTTCACATATCTGTGAGTATGTAACTATCATTCAAGCTGAGCCATGTAGGTTACTTAGATTATTTGTCCCTTTCTTATTTCACTCTTTAGCCCTGGAGTTGATAATTGGTTTATTTTTGTTTTAATTGGCTTAGTTGGCTAGCTTTCTGTACAAAACTCCCTGACAGAACTGTGCATCACATCCTGATCTGTGTGCAAACATTCCTTCCTCTTTTGTTGAGACAGCCTCTCTAAAGGTCCTCGTCCTTCTGTCCCTATCGGGGTCTGGTGATTCTCCAGGGTTGCTACCTGTGTTCCTTGCCATCATCCTAGAATTCCCCCTACACTTCTCTCCTGAGTTGGCTCTCCTGTGTTCTGGTTCCTTCCCATGTCTTGGTTACTACCTCTAGAATGTTGTGCACATTCCTTTTAGTGGGTGAAGAAATAAATGTTGGTTTTATTTCTAGATCAACGTAAAGCAACAAAAGGAATTCTCATGTGGGGTCCAACAATTCCCATTTTACTTTGTAGATCCAGATTATGATCAAATTTGTTTTTTCTGTCTAGATTCAGTAACCTTTTCACAATAAAAAACTTTATCTGGAAATCCAAGCTGTGGCTGTTACAGGAAACAACAGCATTAAGTTTGCTCCACTTAGAGAAAAGGAGAATTTGAACTGAGAGTCTGCAGCCTACTCCAAGATGAGCCCTGGAGACTCTGGCAGGCGATGTGCAAGTTGTCACGCATGCTGGCCCCGCCTGGTTCTTTCCCAGACCTCTGCCCTGCACGTGTCAGATGTGGCTCTCAACTTCGTTTGGATGTGTTTTTTTTTTTTTTCAGCACGAAGTACAAGCCTTGAACAGGTGCTGGGGACTTTGTGGTGGCTTCTGAAATGGTTTCCCAGAAAGGTAGTGACTCATCATAGGAAACCCTTTTGTTTTCTCACTAAACTTCCCCCAGCTTCCTGCTCCACCCATCTGTGCATGAGCTTTTACATTCCTCACCAAGAGACAGCAGCTTCCCTTTAACTTTAATGGACAGTGGCAGCCGGAGACAGATCTGGGAGTGAAATGGGAAAACCCCTTCAGACAGCGATGTCCACGAGGGTGGCAGGTTTTCTCTCAATGCCTTGGCATCTCCCCTCTAAGGTGTGGGTCAATTTCTAGTCCATGACCCCAGGAGAATCCCTTTTCCAGTGTCCCTAACCATAATGGATTGGTATATTATAAAAGAGGTAGGTTTTTTCTCTTAGCCCTTGCTTTAATCAGGAACTTCTTTTGCACAACTCTTTTTCTAGAAAATATATTATACATCCCTATATATTTAGTAACAGGTATTCAATTGTTTCTGATGGATGTGAGCTAAATTGGAGTGGAGGTTTTTGGTGGTGACCCACAGTGCTTCAGACATAGTCAAGGTCTTCAGTGAATATATGTTGAAATGAACTATGCAATTCAGATTCCTATGCCTTCAGAATTAAAAGAGACCTTAAACCAGGCACAGTGGCATGCACCTGTAGTCCCAGCTACTGGGGAGGCAAGGGGATGGCTTGAGCCCAGGAGTTCTGGGCTGTAGTGCACTATGCCAATCAGGTGTCCATATTAAGTTCAGCATCAATATGGTAACCTCTGAGGAGCAGGGGACCACCAGGTTGCCTAAGGAGGGGTGAACTGGCCCAGGTCAGAAATGGAGCAGGTCCAAACTCCCGTGCTTAACAGTAATGGAATTGTGCCTGAGAATAGGTAAATAGTTCTGCACTCCAGCCTGGGCAACAGCAAGACCCTGTGTCTAAAAAAACAAAAACAAACCTCAAAAAACAAAAACGCTTTAAAGATCATCCAGTATTACTTTTCCATTTAAAAGACAAGGATCCCAAGACCCAAAGAAATTGCTTTCTCATGGACGCCCAGCCAGGTCCTGCCCTTCTGCGACTGTTTGCTACTCATGCCTGCCTTTGTGTGGCTCTCCCACTGGACTCCAGCCCCAGCTTCCATCTGTACCTTTTCTTCACTCTTTGCACCTCAGGGCATAGTCCCCAGGCTGCAAAAACCCCTCTGCAAGGTCTCACCCCTCCTTTGCCACTGGTTTCCCTGAAGGCCCTGCATGGATCCAGGCTCCTCTTGAGACTGCCGGCAAACTCAGACTATTGACTTTGGTTTCCTCCTGCTGAGAATCCATGACTTCCTATCCAAAATAATTCTTCAAAAATTTAATAGGAAAATACTCACTAAGGAAAATTTGAAAAAGATACAAACAAGTGGTTTTTAACTTTTCTTGTATGTTTTCGTTGGACATTTCCCCACTAGACCTCCTTCCTTCTTAGGAATAGGTAGGTTGTACTTTTTTTACTGTAATCTTCATCTTACTCATTTGATTTTGTATCCTGCTATTTTCCACTTGTGCTCTTTTAGTGTAACTTCGTGACGGATGGACTGGGAACAAATACTGGTCTGCTTTTTAAAAGGAACCTTCTTCTGCTAGAGCAGTGCCACCTATTTAGAAAAATAGGTTCCTTTACTTTTTGGTAGAGCAAACAACAGTGTGCTCATCAAGGCTAGTGTTTGGAGACAGGAGACATGCTCCATTTGTCCCCTACATCTTCCAGTCTTCCTCTCTGCCTTATACAGGGGTGTTGGGTTGCATTCTCTGTTGTTGTCAATGGGACCGGTGCTTCCTGATAGTCTAGGAACCGGAATCCTTCCTCTGCCACAACATCCACATGCAATCCTGTCTCCTCGTCTCCATGATGATAATAAGGCTTGGCCCCAACCACCATCTTGACCTATCTGCCATCTCTTTAATCTCTCATTTATTGTGAAAGAGTCTGTTGCAAAACTACCCAGCCATGACACCTGGAGCAAGAACCAAGTCCTCCTATATGTCCCAACTCTTGTCTCTGTATCCCCATTATGGTGCTCAGCATATAGAAGACACCTAGTACTTACATGGTGAGTGAATGAATGAATGCATAAATAAGTGAACAACTATAATTGTGGTTGCTCAGTACTCTTCCTTTTTAGTGATTCCAAAAGCAAAAATCACGACCAGACTGGGAACATTATCTTCATGCACTTCCTACCACAAGGGAAGAAACAAACTTTATAGGAAATTGAGAGTCAGGATGGGTTGAGATTTATCTTGGGTGGGAATGATGGTCCCTGGTTTCTCAGGTCTCTCTCCCCTGCCTCATCTCAGTCCGCAGACCCTGGATATTGCAAAATTCTTTTTACTTAAGACTATTAAGTAGCTGTTTTTTCTTTGTTACTGTCCTTAATTTTGAAGCAAGAAGGGTTTATTTCCCAAGATAGGAGCAGCAAGCTCTACTCTAAGGGAAAGCTCAAATATTTATAAACTTTCCTTAACACCTCAAAATCTTAGTCCCAGAGTAACGTTGCTAGAGATGTAAAATTGCTTTATTGTGAAAGATCACTTACTCAGCAATAAAAAGGAGTGAATGATTTATGCACACCACAACATGGGTGAATCTCAAAATAGCTATGCTGAGTGAAAGAAGCCAGACCAAAAAAGAAAATAGCATATATACTCTATGCTTCCATTTTTATAAAATTGTAGACAATGCAAAGCAATCCATAGTGACAGAAAGGAGGTTGTTGGTGGGTGGGGTAGGAAGAGGGTAGGGGGCAGGGATGATAACGGAGGTGGCGGATGTGCTTGTCATTGCAATTGTGGTCATGGTTTCTCAAAGGTATGTGTGTGTCAAAGCTTATGACATTGTACATTGTAAGTATGTGAAGTGTATTGGATGTCAATAATACATCATTGAAGCTGTTTTAAAAATTGCTTCTGGGAAATGGAGTCTGTCTTAGTCAATTTGGGCTGCTATAACAAACTACCTTAGACTGGGTAGCTTAAACAACAAAAATTTATTTCTCACAGTTGTGGAGGCTGGAAGGTCACCAGATCCAGTGTCTAGTGAGGGCCGCCTGCTTGGGTTAGAGACAGCCATCTTCTTCTTGTGTCCTCACATGGCAGAAAGCAGAGAGAAAGCATCAGTCTCGTGTCTCTTCTTAAGAAGGCACTAATCCCGTTCCTGTGGGCTCCACCATCGTGACATAATGACCTCACAAAGGCCCACCTCCAAATACTATAACATTGGGGATTTAGGCTTCAACATATAGACTGGGAGGGACACAAATATTCAGTCCAAAACAGAATCCTTTCCCTCACCCTATGTGTCCTACCTCATTTCCTAGCTTCCTCCTACTAAAGGATGGTCATCCCAACTCTGTTTGTAAAGTGCAATGGGTCTTTTGTTATGGTAGACACTGAGATCGCTTCCTCTAGAAGTACAGAAAGTGTTCTAACTGGGCCACTGCTCCCTCCTGGTTCATTCCCAGGGCCTCCTGAGGACTGTAGACAAGCTCATCCTCTTTTCCCATTTTGTGTCCGTTTGGGGGATGCCTCCCTCACAATCTAGTGCATGTTTTTGAATAGACAGCAGCTGATTGTGTAGTCAGCACTTGCGTTACTGCCAACCTGGGCCATGACTCACGAGCTCCAATGATAACAACTCTTAGACCTTTGACATGTTTTCAGGATGCTTTTCAAAACACCCTTCGGTTCTACAGGAAGCCCTGAGACAGTGAGTGATCTACCACTGTTTATCTCTTCTCTCGTGTATTTTTTTTCATTAATCTCCAAGGTGCCTTAGAATTAGGTGGCTCCAGATCAGCAGTAAGAAATGCAGAAAAATCCTCTCCTCGGGAAGTCAGCATTCTTTTGATGTCTTTGAAATATTTTTAGGAACTGAGCAAGAATCAGGAATGAGTTCCTGGAACATAGAGATGTGGGACATTGTTGACCAGCTGAGAGGTTGCCTCTTCTCCCGTCTTGCAGAGACAACAGGTGCAGCCTGTAGGTGGTTAAGTAAACAGCAAGACCTCAAGCTAGAGCAGGGGTGCTCAGTCCTGTGCTGGTCTGTGGTTGAACAAAATGCAAAATTGAGAACAGTTGTTTAGAAACTTTTATAGCAATAAGATAGAATAATTCTATGCTATTGAATCTAGTAACAGAATGTTGAACTTGTATTTTATATGCCTTTTATTTTTAGTTCTTTTTAAATAATTCATTTTTATTTATTTTACAAAAGTTGTATTTCTTAATGGATTGGGAATTACAGAAAAAATAAAGCTGGCCTTTCACCACAGATTATTTGAGAAGCACTGAGCTATTTCCGTGGCCTCTGAAGGGCAGTTCTGGGCACCTTCCTTCCAATGGAAATGAACTGTGGAGCGATGGGGACAGTGCCAGGGAGGGAGTCCCAGCAGGATAAGGGGTCTCCCTTGTCTCTGGTTCCTTTTCCTTTTTCATCAAAGAGCATGTGCATCCCAGGGAGGTGCTGCACCAGTAGTCACTAACGTAGAGAGAAGATTAGAGGAGACTGCAGTGAAAGGAGGGCTAGGAATGGCTGGGTGGCAGGAGAGACTTGCCTGACTTAGGCAAATGTCCTTCACTATGGACCCAAAAAGCAGGTGGAGGAAGCAGCTGAGAAATAAGGGTTTGAGAGAGGAACCACAGTTCCCACCTCACTAGTCTGGAATGAAGCAGAAATTGTGAGTCCCACTATGATCAAGGTGCTCACATAACCTAGGAGGGGGGAAAGGCTGGAAGTCGTCATCCTGTAAAGCATGATTGTGCACTGACGTGTTCCTATGGAGACACCAATCAGAGGAACTGTCCCTTTAGAAAACACAGAGGGAACAGAACGCTGGACAGGTCAGTTTTAATGAAAAAGGGTGGGGCCAGAAAAGAGTTGAGCATAAGATGACCTCATTATCTAACTTAAAATGGAGAGGTCCAAGCAGCTAAAAGGCAGCAGGAGGATTTCACTATCTTGTCTCACAACTGTCTCTGCTGGTCCCTGCTCTGGTTTTCTAGTAAATCATGGTATAAAGTGATGTTTAGGTTCCCAGGGGACATGGGACAGCCCACTGCCCTGCTTGCCTTTGAAGCAGTCAGCAGACAACCTCTTCGCTATCCCACATTCTGGAGCAGTGGTAGGAAGAGATGACACCTTCCTCTTGTTGACTTTCATCCATGACTCAATATGCCTGGGCATTCTTGTTGACACTGATGTACTTGTTGACTGAGAGGAGAGAATCAGGTTGGGTGGGTTCAGGCTCTTCACTATGAGAAAAGCTTTGGTGTCTTTGCTTTTGGGAAAGAAAGGAAACACCCGGTCCTCTTGCTATTTTGTGAAATTAGAGGGTGCTTCCTGCATTGTAAATTCTCCTGAAATATATTTTGGCTTTGACTTGGGTGATGACACATGCATGTCTCAGTGTGCCTGCCATGCAGCATTATTACTCTGTGGTCTGAAGTATTTGGGCTTTAGAAGAGGGTTGAGATTGGAGCTGGGTGTCATACTGGTTGGCACCACATAGGAGGAAGGGCCTGTGGCATGGTGGGCTATAGTCAGGCAGAAGCAGGATTGGACACTCAGCTACCTTTCCTTTTGTGCTACTCCCAAGGCAGTGACAATGTAGTCAGAGTTACTTACATTTTGGGGATACTTTGCAATGTTTGGACCCAAGTGCAAATAATTAGAAACATATTGACAAAGGAGGGAAAAAATAACATAAAAGCCATTTCCAACTAATATTTTAGAAACTTGTAAAGTCAAGCAGGCACTTTCTAGGAATGAAGTGCTAGGAAGGAGCAGGCTGTGGTTCTAGGTCTTTAGCTCTCCCAGATTGCTTGGCCTGAAATACCTGGGGATAGCCTGAAATAAAATTCAGCCCACTGTCACTGCCCCCCAAAATTGATAATCTGATTGACTAACAAGACTGGCTCAATACGAAACAATGGTAATAAGCAGTAGATTGTGGTAAAGTTGCAGGTTATAGAGTTGCTTCAAGACACAGGGGCTGATGTGGGTCAGGGAAGGCTCCTGGGAAAGTTGGGCTTGGACTGGCACTGAGTCCTTCCTTCCTTTGGATTCAGATGAGGTTTGAGTCTTAGATTTACCAGGACTTACTCTGGGCAAGTATATATGATCCCTGCGCATCAGTATTCTCATCTACAAGATGGGGAAAATAATAACTATGTCCCGGGCTTTTTGTGAGCCTTAAATGACATGAGGTACCTAGTTAAATAAGTAGTCATTGTGGCCATGGCTGCAGGGAATCCCCTCTCTCTGGGAATGGCCCCCAGTTTGAACACAGCACTTAGATTTGTAAGGCTGCTGTTTCTCCCTGGGGGCAGGGCAGCGCTGTAAACAAAGCATGTGTAGTAGCTGCTTTTCCTACCTATGTACCCAGTACACCCGCCTGAATTAAGCTACAAATATGTCTTAAACCAGAAATCTCAAGGCATAGCTTACAGCAAGAGGGATATTTTATCCAACTACTCACTTGGCTAAAAAGACCAGCTTTCTCAATCATAAAGCTGGTAAGTTTGTGAGCAGTTCAGCTTCCCCTCCTAGTCTTTCCCAATTCATAAACATTTCCCAATTTTACTATATACAAAATAGGAAGTTATAAATCCCTAGCTCTGCACTTGAGTGCTAATCATTCTGGAAAAGCAGGCCTAGGAATCTGATACTTAAAATTTTTTTTTAATCAGTAAGAACTTAGTCGTGGGTTGAGAGGAAGCATAGCATATGGTTAGGAGCAGCGACTCTGGATCCAGACTGCCTGGATTTGCTTCCTGGCTCTGCCGTGTACTAGCTACATTACTTTGGGTAAAGTCTTTAACTTCTCAGTTTACTCATCTGTTAAATGGGAAAATAACTGTACACATCTCATAGAGTTGTTGTGATGAATAAATTAGTGAAAATATACATAAGGCACCCAGAGCAGTAAGTGGCTGACCTAAGCGCTAAATATGTGTTAGCCATCACTGATATCATTATGTCCTGGCGAAGTGGGGACAGGATGGGGAGAATAATAACTATGGCCTTGAGGCTTAATCACTAACTTAAGGATAACTATGGTTTCAGGCCTCGAGGGCTGCTGTGCCCCTGAGGAAGAGGGCTGCAGGAGAGCAAGCACTAGCTGGGCCTGGAACAGTGGGGCACACAGAAAAGCATGCTCTTGGGAAGATATGAGCCCAAGTGCCAAATCCTAATGAGACAGCCCAGGTTGGATCATTGACAGGAATCTGCCATCAGAGAGCCCCTTTAGACTTTGATAGTCTCCATTCTAGACTCTGGAATTCCAGGGTGCAGCCCGTCTGCCAGCCTGCGCGAGCCCCGTGTCAGTGGGGATGGCATGCCTATGTAGGGCTGAGTCAGTAACAGACCATTTGTTCTGTCTCCTGGACCTCTGGGTGCCACTGTACGGACATGTCCAGCTTGGCAGTCAGCTGGCATCTTAAGGATTCAGGGCGCTGTCAGATGGACACTCACTAAACAGAGTCCCTCCCAGCCCTGTGGTGTGTGCGGCAGAGCACGTAGGCCTGCATACCTCGTATCTCTGCCCGGGCAACTGCATCCCAACCACCCTGCCCCATTCCAAGGCAGCTGGGGCCAGCTGGGGCACAGTGTTCGGGGCAGAAGCCAGGTATTTTCCTCCTTTCATCTTTTTTGATTCCATAAGCATTTTATTCTAAGCTTGGGTTCTAACTGCAATGTCCAACATGGGAAAACAAACCCGAAAGGCAGGAACTAAGCTGTGTCTGCTCATGGTGCTGCCTTTGGCGGCTCTGAAATGGAGCCAAAAGGCACAGCCTCTGCCCTCCAGGACAGAAAAACTAGAAGAAGCATGCCCTTCTTTCCCCAGCTGCTGCCTGCCCCGCGAGCAGGTTGCACATACCCACCTATTAGCGGTGCACTGTCTGGTCTGATGTTCAGATCTATATTTAAAGACTAGCGTGGGATTCAGAGTCCAACGTGTAAAGTGCACGTCTGGGCATGGTCTCTTGGCCAGGCTCCCATGCAGTTCTGAGGACAGACAGTTTATGACCACTCACCCTGGTTTGGGAAGTCTCCCTGTATAAGCTCTCTGATCTCAGCAGAGAGAACACTGGTTGAATGCTAATAATTGGTACCATTTATTGAACATTTGCTCTGCACCAGGCAGTGTGCTAAGGGTATTTTACAGAGATTTCCTGCATGCCCCCACCTGCCACCAGCACTCCAAAGGATACAGTGTAATCAACTCTGCTTTACAAATGAGGACACTGAGATGCAGTGATGTGAGGTGACTTGCTCAAGATCACCCAGGTAGGAAGTGGTAACGCCGGTGTTGGAATGAGGCGGTCTGATCCGGAGCACGTTTCTAGCCATTGTAGTGCCCACTTCTGTGGCATCGCTCTGCTTCTGTCTCTCCAAAGGTTAGACCAATGCCTGGGAATTGTCACCCTCACTGTCATCAGCAGTCTCATCAGCCAGCAGGGGCCAGAAGCCTCCAAAGTTGGCATTTTTGGCTAATTTGCTCTAACATCAAGAATAATGCAAAAATCAAGTTATTTCCTTATTGATTTATATTACTTTGATTCAAGAAATATTTAGTGAGCGTTTGGTTTGTGTCAGGCATTACACTAGAACCAGCAAAAGGGCCTGCTACATGGTAATTGTTTTCAAAGATCTTACACTCTAGAAAGAGAAATAATCTCTCCAAATTCCCAAGAGGCCCGATAGGCCCTGCCTTCCTCTTTGGTCTCAATGCTTCCCGTTCCGCGCCTTTGTCTCTGCCTCCTTCCAGCCCTTCTGTCGGCAGAGCTCCCTGCCACTCAGGCCTCCGCCCCTTCTAAAACACTCCACACCTTTGCCGGGTTGGCTTCCCCTCAGCCTGCAGGGCTCAGCTTAAATCTGGCTCCTTTAGGGGAGTTTCTCTTACCTCTATTGATTCGGTGAGGTTCCCACATTACATCTCATCATAGCTCCATTTTAAATTTGTGGGATTATTAATTAGGGTAGAGTAGAGTGGAATTGTGTAATTTATTCTTGATTTGATTAATCCACCAGCTCCCAGAGGGCATCAGGAATGCTTTTGCGTTTACCATTGTACTCCCAGCACATAACAGGTGTCTGCTAAATACTCATGAGTGAAGGAAGATTACAAATTATTTATTAAAGCAAAAACTGGGGTATGTTAGTCTCCAGTCCGCCAAGAAGCAGACATTAAGGCAGGATTAAATGTGTCAAGATTTTGTTAGGGGGAAGGCCTATTAGAAAAAACGGTGAGGGTAGCGGGGGACACTGGGAGAGTCAGGGGGTCGGGCGAGTCTGATCCTAGAGAGAAGAAGAGAAGGAAGGAAGGAAGGAAAATCGGGGGGAATATCCTATACATTCCTGTGCAGGCTGAGGAAAGTTCAGCAAGGCCGTCAGGGACTTCAGGCCAGCTAAAGTGGACCGACTGTTGGGTGTCTTCTGTCTCCCAGGAACAGCTCCAGGCAGGGTCCCTGCCGTACTCACTCGTTGGCTGGGAGCAGATGGCCGTGGTGGCGGTGGCCTGGCAGTTCCAAGAGCTGCAGCTGCCCCCCCACCCCAATATGGCCCCTTTGAAGGGGAGGCTGTGAGCCATCTCCCAGCTGCCACATGGGTTCTGAGGCCAGAGGATGTGACTTCTGGTTTATAGGAAGGAGAAAAATGACCCAAGGTCTGTCTTCCAGAAAAGAGCAGGAAATCTTAATTTTGAGGCTCAGCAAGTTGTTGAACACACAGTATTCTTTGACTCTGCGGAGGACACTGTAGGTTGAGTACAAATGGGCTGTCCTCAGAGAGCTCATAAGCTAATTAAGAGACAAAGTAAACTCCTGTGCGTGCTCCTGAACCTGCTTCCTCAGTTCTGAAGTGGAGATAACTACACTTACCTCGTGTGACATGTGACAATTGGATCCAGTGACCTCTGTGAATAGTGAAGGTGCCCAACAAATAGCATTTTAATGTGAATTTTAAAAAACAACAATTCCTTTTCCTGTCCACCGTTTCAGCTTTTCTAGTCACTTTAACAGGGCCAGTAGTATTTAAAGTATCTTTGGGCTTAGAAGTCTGCTTTCTTTATAACCACCCTCATCAACAGTCCCTCAAGGCTTTTCTTTAACATCATGTTGAGTAAGGCCAGGTGCGGTGGCTCACGCCTGTAATCCTACCACTCTGGGAGGCCGAGGTGGGCGGATCGCTCAAGGTCAGGAGTTCGAAACATCATGTTGAGTAAAAGAACTGCAGTTTGAATTATGTGATCGGCACCAGGGGAAGATTTAGTATCCAGTACTGGGTTTAAGGAACTGTCTGGGGAAAGGCCCAGTGTGTGTGCTTAGCGCGGTGAGCTCACTGGGGCATGGTTTCTTCACTCTTGACCTTGGGGCGGTGTTGAGGTTGTTCTCTGTCACAGCATTGTCCTCGGGACGTGGCTGAGTTACAGCTCTTTCCACAGATGAAAATGTTGTGGATCCCTGAGAGAACTGGAGGGTTGGTGTGGGGTGGGCCTCCTCCCTTTCCTCAATGCCAAGGAAGGGGGCTGCGGTTTTGACCTTGGCCTTGCCCCCTCCCCACGCAGCCCTGTGACTATATATCACAATTTTAGTACATTTGCCCCTGACGTTAATCTTATCCTGGTCTCACCTGTTTGAGTGGGCCTGTCCTTTCTAGGAATTGGTTTTAATTCAACAACTATTTCCTGAGCAATTGACTAGTCGATACAGGCCTTGGTCCTCTGTTTTTAATACATAGAGCAAGGGGGAAGTTTGGCTAGGGCATAAAATGTATAAATGAAATGTAAACTGCTCTAAATAATAAAGTCTATTGAAACTGTATATGTATTACAAAGTCTCATGGGAATTAAGAGGAAACAGGTTTTCCAGGGTGGAGAGGCAGCGTTTGATCCAGGACTCAATGTTACTCGTTGGAGAAAGGGAAGAGGAAGTAGCCTGAGAAAGTTCAGGGTGCGTCTGCCATGCTCACACCTCAGCCGAGTGCCTGTGATGGCTGGAGGAGAGGGAAGGACCCAAGGACAGGTGAGAATAGAAAAATGGGGTTGTGATTAAACCACGGCAGCCCTTTAAATTCTTGTTTAGGAGCATCATAGGTCAAGGAGAGCTGCTGATGCTTTGTGAGCAGGAGGCAAAGTTTGAACTATTTAGGGAACAGTGTCTAGGTGAAGGACAGCGTGAGACAGAGTGACTAGCACCAGAGTGGTGCAGTAAATTAGATGAGAGAGAGCGAGCATGCACGAGAGAGATTATTTCTGTAGAAATGAAAACAAGGGGCAGATGTGAGAGAGTGGGTGCGGGAGTGGAGAAGAGGCTTTGAAGGTGAGTCAAGGTTTGTGGGTGGGGGGAGATGCCACTGCGCAGGGAGCCCAGGAGGAGGGGCTGTGAGGCTGGGAACGGGGATCCTCGCGTAGATCCTGCTGCATGTGAGGGGCTGGCCGGGTGCACGTCTACGCATGGCCAACAGGCACTGGAAATCCAGATCTGGAGCTCAGGAATGTGATCAGGGCTGAAGATGAAGCTTTGGGAGTTGTCATCAGAAGGGTACTAGTTGAAATGGCAAGTTGTTCAGTTTCCTCAATCACCTAAAGAAATGCCTGGGTTTCTGGTTGCGTGGGCGACAGCAGGTGGATGGGTGTTTCTGGTGCCTGGATGATCAGTCCTGATCCCGCCAGCACAGTCCTCGGATCCTTGAGATTCCAAAAAAGGAGTATCTTAGTCCTCCCTCACTTAGCACAGCTTCGCCTCTTCTCCCTCAGTTGTCCGGCTTCTAATTCTGCAAACAACAGCTGGGGAAAGTGAGCAAGGGCCAACTCAGCAGCTGTGTGTTGGGAATCAAGAAGGCATCCAGGACGAAGACACAGTCTGGCTACAGCTGCTGCCAGAACGAGTGTGTGTGTGTGTGTGTGTGTGTGTGTGTGAGAGAGAGAGAGAGAGAGAGAGAGAGAGAGAGAGAGAGAGAGAGAGAGAGAGAGAGAGAGAGTGAGAGAGTGAGGGAGGGAGGGAGGGCGGGAGGGAGAGAGAGAG
>CAUYRT010005388.1:0-32284 GCA_963574885.1 Lepilemur ruficaudatus
GCTGCTGACCCCGGCTCCTTCCGGCCCCCTGCCCCCGGCTGTGTGCTGCCCTCTGACCCCGGCTCTCTTCTGCGCACCTGCTGACCCCCCTGGCTCCCTCCTGCCCCCTGCCTCCGGCTCCCTCCTGCTCCCTGCCCCCGACTCTCTCTTGCCCCCCACCCCCGGCTCCCTGCTGCCCATCTGCTGCCCCCGGCTCCCTCCTGCCCCTGGTTCCCTCCTGCTCCTTGCCCCCGACTCCCTTCTGCCCATCTGCTGACCCCGGCTCCTTCCTGCCCCCTGCCCCCGGCTCCCTGCTGCCCTCTGACCCCGGCTCTCTTCTGCCCATCTGCTGACCCCCCGGCTCCCTCCTGCTCCCTGCCCCTGGCTCCCTTCTGCCCATCTGCTGACCCCAGCTCCCTCCTGCCCGCTGACCCTGGCTCCCTCCTGCCCCCTGACCCCAACTCCCTGCCCATCTGCTGACCCTGGCTCCCTGTGCCTTGTTTTGCACCCTACCCAAATTTCAGGGCCAAGTCAGGTGTGGGAAGGGATTCTTGCGCATCTGCCCCTCCCTCCCGCATCTGCCCCTCCCTCCCCCGTTGAGTTGACCTCTGCCCCCGCCCCGCAGCGTGCCCCAGGCTGGTGGAGCCGAGGGAGCCGTCTCCACTTCACGGCCTGGGCCACCTGCTCATGGACCAGAGCTACGTGTGCGCGCTCATCGCCATGATGGTGAGGGGCCTGGGCGCTCCGTGAGCGCTGGGCGGTGGGGTGTCATGTGCGCGTATGTGGGTGTACACGCGTGTGCGTGCATTGAGTCCCGTGCTCCCGCCCTGCGCCCAGGTGTGGAGCATCACCTACCACAGCTGGCTCACCTTCGTGCTGCTGCTCTGGGCCTGCCTCATCTGGACGGTGCGCAGCCGCCGGCAGCTGGCTGTGCTGTGCGCGCCCTGCATCCTGCTGTACGGGCTGGCACTGTGCGGCCTGCGCTACGTGTGGGCCATGGACCTGCGCCCTGAGCTGCCCAGCACCCTGGGCCCCGTCAGTCTGCGCCAGCTGGGGCTGGAGCACACCCGCTACCCCTGCCTGGACCTGGGCGCCATGGTGAGCCTCTCCGCCACCTAGGGGTGCAAGTACCAGCGCGCTGGGTGACCCATGTGGAGGATGCCACCTGCCCAGCGCCACCTGCCCAACACAGGGGAAGCCCCGGGAGAGCAGGCCGGGTCTGACTGTCACCACTGGGTCCCCGCCACCCTCCTGTGTGTTTGTTGAGTGAATGAATGAATGAGACTGTGTTGCCACGGGCACCATCCCCGTGTCCCTGCACGCTGCGTCGGTATGTCCTCCGTCTGCCTGGCGCAGACCCAGTAGCCCACCCAGCCCTGCGTCTCGGCAACTCTCGCAGCTCGTGTTCACAGGGCACCGTGTGTGCCTGTGTGGGAAAGGCATGTGCCAGAGCGCCTGTCATGTGTTGACGGGCCTGTGGGGTGTATCTTGTGTGAGACGTGTGTGCCTGCGTGTGAGCAGATGTGTGTGCCCGCGTGTTAACGTGATCCCTGTGCACTGGCACGTTTGAACCTTCGGCTATGGGGATGTGTAAACTTGTGCGTCTGTGCTCCGCGTGAGCGAGGCCGGTTGTGCCTTGCAGGGGCGGCTGCGGGAGGGGTGCCAGGCCCCCAGCCGCAGTGACACCCCTGCTTGTCCCAGTTGCTCTACACCCTGACCTTCTGGCTCCTGCTACGCCAGTTTGTGAAGGAGAAGCTGCTGAGGGTGGGGAAGGCGCCGGCCGAGCTGACGGAGGTCACCACGGCGGACGCAGGTGGGCAGCGGGGCTGGGGACGGGCTGGAGGGGAAGGTGCCCTCCTGCCGGCCGACACCGTCTCCCTGCTGCCTCCCCCTCGGCCCGCAGAGCCCACGCGGGTGCAGACACTGCTGCGGAGCCTGGGCAAGACGGTGAAGGGCGTCTACGCCAAGTACTGGATCTACGTGTGCGCCGGCATGTTCATCGTAGTCAGCTTCGCCGGCCGCCTGGTCGTCTACAAGATCGTCTACATGTTTCTCTTCCTGCTCTGCCTCACCCTCTTCCAGGTGCCCCCAGGGACAGGGTCGGGCTGGGGCACAGGGTCCCCCGCCGCTGCCCCCCACGGCGCCCTCGCCCACCCTGCGCCCTCACCGCGTGCGCCCCGCCGCCCGCAGGTCTACTACAGCCTGTGGCGGAAGCTGCTCAAGGTGTTCTGGTGGCTCGTGGTGGCCTACACCATGCTGGTGCTCGTCGCCGTCTACACCTTCCAGTTCCAGGACTTCCCCACGTACTGGCGCAACCTCACGGGCTTCACCGACGAGCAGTGAGTCCGGGGGTCGACGCGGGCGGGGGCGCCTGGCTGCCCTGGGCCTCCGGGGCTGACGCCGCCCCTTGCGCAGGCTAGGGGACCTGGGCCTGGAGCAGTTTAGCGTGTCCGAGCTCTTCTCCAGCATCCTCATCCCTGGCTTCTTCCTGCTGGCCTGCATCCTGCAGCTGCACTACTTCCACCGGCCCTTCATGCGGCTCACCGACCTGGAGCACATGCCCCCGCCCCACGCCCGCCTTCCGCGCTGGGCCTGCAGGTGCCGCCCTCCTGCCCGGCCTGGGATGGCCGGGGTGGGTGGGATTGGGATGGGCCGGGGGCGGCATGGAGGTCGTGGGAAGGGACAGAACCTCAGCTGACCCTGTCGGCCTGCCTGGTTTTGCCATGGCGGGGGTCACAGAGCAGGGGCGAGCAGGCCCGGGAACCCCGGTGGGGAGTGACACTCCAGGGCTCTCCCAGGCAGGACCCCCTGAGCGGGACCCCGCTGCTGCAGCCGGAGGAGGACAAGGCTCCTGGGGCCGAGGGGCTGACCCCGGCCGGCCTCTGCCCCGCAGCACAAGCACCCGAGGGTAAGTCGGGAGTGGGGGGCAGGGCGGGGCGCAGCCCCCACCAGGCAGATGGTGGCCGGGTCCCCTTGGAGCCCTCCTGTGCACAGGCCAGGCCTCCCGGGCTGCCTCCTCACTGCCCCCCTGCCGTAGGCGCGGCCAGCAAGTGGGGCCTGGTGGCTGAGCGGCTGCTGGACCTGGCAGCTGGCTTCTCGGACGTGCTCACTCGCGTGCAGGTGTTCGTGCGGCGGCTGCTGGAGCTACATGTCTTCAAGCTGGTGGCCCTGTACACCGTCTGGGTGGCCCTGAAGGAGGTGTGCGCATGTGGCAGATGCTGGTCCCCTCCCCTACAGCCTCGGTTTTTCTGGCATGTGAGGGGGTCACTCCCGGCCCACCCTGCTGGCCTCTCCGCAGGTGTCGGTGATGAACCTCCTGCTGGTGGCGCTGTGGGCCTTCGCCCTGCCCTACCCCCGCTTCCGGCCCATGGCCTCCTGCCTGTCCACCGTGTGGACCTGCATCATCATCGTGTGCAAGATGCTGTACCAGCTCAAGGTGGTCAACCCCCACCTGTACTCCAGCAATTGCACCGAGGTACGGCCGCACCCAGGCCCCGCCCGGCAGCGGGGTGGGGACTGAGGGAGCTTCGGGCAACTCTGTGCTCTCCAGCCCGCCAGGGGCTGCTGCTTCAGCACGGGGGACATAGAGGGTCCGTCCCCTGGGGGGCTGAGGGAGCTTCCTGGAGGAGGTGTCCTTCCACCTGTTCTGTGCAGGCCCAGGGCCCAGTCCCCAACATGAAGGTGTCCTCAGGCTTAGTGGCATGTCCCGGCTTGGCCGAGGCCGGAGGCACCTGCTTCAGTGAGGGCAGGGGGCCCTCCTGCCTCCCCTCGGACATCTCTTTACTCTCCCGGCCCCCATGGCTCTTGTTACCAAACCTCCAGACCCTTCCGCATGAGGGTGGCTCTGAGGCTGAGCCCTGCGTCCCTGGCTGGGCAGCTGCTGTCCAGCCTAGACCCAGCCTGGAGCTCTGGCTGCCCCGCTCTGCCCACCGGGTCTGGCCTGGGAGCGGGTGCTAATGCCCAGCCCCCCACAGCCCTTCCCCAACAGCACCAACCTGCTGGCAACAGAAATCAACCAGTCCGTGCTGTACCGGGGGCCCGTGGACCCTGCCAACTGGTTTGGGGTGCGGAAGGGCTTCCCCAACCTAGGCTACATCCAAGTGAGTGCAGGGCGGGCGGGGCCAGCAGGGCAGGTGGGTGGGGCGGCCTGACTGCCCTGACTGACTGCCGGCCCCGCAGAACCACCTGCAGATCCTCCTGCTGCTGATCTTCGAGGCCGTGGTGTACCGGCGCCAGGAGCACCACCGCCGGCAGTACCAGCTGGCCCCGCTGCCTGCCCAGGCCGTGTGTGCTGAGGGCACCCGCCAGTGGCTCGACCGCGACCTGCTCAGCTGCCTCAAGTACTTCATCAACTTCTTCTTCTACAAGTTCGGGCTGGAGGTGAGGCTGGTGCCAGCCCTCCCCAGGCAGGGCACAGCCGCTGGGGGGGCTACACTGTCCTGGGGAGTCCCCACCCTCAGGCTGCCTGGGGTATGGGCTCGGTACTGTCCCGGTGGCTTGTGTGTGCCGAGAGGAAGCAGGGGAGGCTGGGCGAGGGTCTCACTCTGCCGTAGAGCCTGCCTCCCTGAGCCTCAGTTTCCCCCCATGTGGTGCAGGTGTGCTGAACCTCTCCAGCCCACAGGCAGGTGGCGTGGGCTGGGGTGCCCCTGCCCTGTGTGGCTGCCTGGGGCCAGAGGCTGGGCAGGGTGGGCCTGGAAGATCCCTTCCCACGGCTCAGTCCAGCCCCGCCCATCCCTCCCCTCCAGATCTGCTTCCTGATGGCCGTGAACGTGATCGGGCAGCGCATGAACTTCATGGTCCTCCTACATGGCTGCTGGCTGGTGGCCATCCTCACCCGCCGGCACCGCCGGGCCATCGCCCGCCTCTGGCCCAACTATTGTCTGTTCCTGACGCTCTTCCTGCTGTATCAGTACCTGCTGTGTCTGGGCGTCCCCCCCGCCCTGTGCATGGGTGAGCACACGTGTGGGGGGGGCCAGCGGGGTGTGTCACGTCTGCCCCAGGCTCCTGCCCACCCTCCTGGGCTCCCCTCAGGCCTCCCCCTGCCCCCCACAGCCCACCAGCCCCCACCGATGCACCGTCACGGTCTCCACGGCCTGTGCCAGCTGCAGCCGTGTCATCCCTGGGGGTGGCCTGGCCTCCTCCATGGTCTCCTGTTCTCTTCTTTTCCTTTTTTGCTCAATACTCTGTTTTGAAACACTTCAAGCTTTTAGACAAGTTGCAGGAACAGTACAAGGAACACCGTGTACCTTTTTGGGCCGTGTGAGGGTTGGTCATGCCCAAACGTTGCCTGAGGCCCGTGTCTCCTGAGAGAGGGGTCCCCTCTGTGCCACAGGGGACCCTCGCAGTGGCCTGTGTCGTCTGACAGGTCTTCTGTGCCAGGCGCCTCCCCACAGCGGTGCCCATTACCGCTGCCCACCTGTGTCACGGGGCCGGTCGGACCTGCGTTTAGTCTTAGGTCTCCTTCGGCCCAGACTGCCTGGCCCCTTTTGTCCCTCGTGACGTTCTGGAGAGTCAGGCACGCTGAGGTCGGGACGTGTTGGTCATCCCTAGATGCTCGGGCCCAGTGACCAGTTGGGCAGCAGCGTGGCCAAGTGGTGCCACTGCCTGAGGCCCGGGGCATGCGGCGCGGCACGCCATGACTGGCGGGTCATGTTCCCGTGTGGCCTGCACGGGGGCGTCCCCAGCCTGCCCTGTGCCTTGGCGCTGCAGACACGTGGGCATCCTGCCCAGCACTGGTGCGCTGGCTATGGGTGGCTGTCCTGAGTCGGCCGTTGGTGTGACCTCACGGTGGACTTTCCTATCTCTGTGGCTGCTGGCGTGTTTGTCGGTGGGTTTTCTGTAAAGGCGAGATTTCGTTTCTCACCGTCCCGTTTCAGGTTTTTTATTTTTTTTTTGAGACAAAGTCTTACTCTGTTGCCGACTGGGCTAGAGTGCCGTGGCGTCAGCCTAGCTTACAGTAACCTCAAATCCCTGGGCTCAAGCAATCCTCCTGCCTCAGCCTCCCGAGTAACTGGGACCACAGGCATGTGCCACCATGCCCGGCTAATTTTTCTATATATTTTTAGTTGTCCAATTAATTTCTCTCAATTTTTTAGTAGAGACAGGGTCTCACTCTTGCTCAGGCTGGTTTCGAACTCCTGAGCTTGAGCGATCCACCCGCCTCGGCTTCCCGGAGTGTTAGGATTACAGGCGTGAGCCACTGCGCCCAGCCCCGTTTTGAGGTTTTTATCAGCAGGTCCACGGGCCTCCTCTCTGCCGAACGTGTCTGATCCCTTCCCACCCACGTTTACCCTCAGGTGTCTCAGGTCTGGGCCAGGCTGCGCTTTTGACTCACGCTGCTGGTGCTTTTTAGAGTCAAGTGCCCGGAGGTGTACTCTGCACATGGCGGGAGCCTTTCTGGTGTGTGGTGCTGTGAGCCTTGGCAGATACAGAGCCGCGCGCCACTGGGTCCAGCCCCGCCCACCGCCAGCCTCTGGCACCACCTCCCGAACTCCTCTAACTCCGCCCCTTTCGGGGCGTCCCAGGGGTGGCACCTTCCTTCACGCAGCAGGTCCCTTGAGGTTCACCCCCGCGATTCATTAGCACCCCGTCCCTTTTTCATTCTGCGTTTTAAACTTTCTGTGTAGACTTGCCCACGAGCTGCAGAAGTGGGACGGAGTTTCCCCGTGTCCTTCACCCAGTTTTCTGTGTCCCTCGCATGGGGCCCGAGGACACCAGGACTGAGCAGCAGACGTCGGTGTGACGCTGCCGGCTGGGCACTGGCCGCGGTTGCACGTGGGCTCTGCGGTGGCCCTGCCGTCCTCCCCTGCCCCCGCTGTCGGGGCAGCTCCTTGTCTCTCTGACCTTGAGTCTTGAGGGGCGCTGAGCTGTTTCGTGGAGGGTCCCTCCGTCTGGGGCTGTCGGTGTTTTTCCACTGGGCCGGGTCGTGCATTTGGGGCAGCAACAGCACAGATGTGACGTGTCCTTCCCAGTGCGTCATGTCGGGCAGACGTGTCCTATCACGGGTGACGTTAACTGCCCTCCTCACGGTGGTGTCTGCTGGGCTTTCCACGTGAGGTCTGTATTTTTCTCTTTGTAATGAATAGGTGTTTATTTGGGGGACAGTGCTGTAGGGCTGTGTAGACATCGTCTCTGCTCATGCTTAGCGCCTTTCCCGCCAGCGGGAGCTACTCGCTGTTCCCCAGTGGTGACTCTGCAGCCCTTTCTTCTATGCTTGGTAACTGGCGTCTGTGAGGAAGAGCTGTCCCTCGTCCCCACCATTTACTTAGTTACTTGTATCTGTGTAGACGTGGCCATTTGTTCTGCCCCTCCGTGTTCCCGCCGCGGTCCCTGGCCCCTCCGCCTGTCCCCACCTCTCAAGCACAGCCGCGCTCCCGTTCCCTTGCCAGCTTCCCTGCCGCCCCAAAGCCGCGTGGCTCCACGCAGAGCGCGACTCAGAGGTCCCGGTTGGGATGCCTGGTGCGCCCCTTGCCGTGGGGCTGCCGCCGCCTCAGGACCTCCTTAGCCGTGGTCTGCCTCTTTCCGGAGTTGTTAGCTCGGCCTCTCTGCTGTCCCCATGAGGCTGTGTCGTTAGGTGGTGACCCAGGCGGATTCATTGTCACAGTCTGCGCTGCGTCCCAGGGCCCCAGCAGCCGGTCGACTTCTTCAGTATAGTGGGATTCCCTCTGTCATGGCTCTGGGGGTTCTGACAAGTGCATAGTGTTGCGCGTCCAGCCCCAACAGTCCTTCCGGAACACTCCATCAACCTGAACGTGCGCTGTGTGGCCCCCTTGTGGTTAGCGCCGCCCCCTCCCCCCAGCCGCTGCGCCGTGCCCTGTCCCGTGGCTCTGCCTGCTCGAGCATCACTGTAGAGTCACACAGCGCATGCCCTTTGTGTCTGGCCCCTCCCTCCGCACACGGGTTTCAGGTGGTCTAGGTTACTGGGCACGCAGACACACTGTTCTGTCTCACCGCTGAGTGGCATCCCGCGGGATCGGGATGGATGCCCTACGGCTGGTTTCCTCGTTACAGGACGTCGGAGTGTTTCTAGCTTTGGGTTATTTTATACATATGTTATATGTCATTTATACACACGTATACACATGTTACGTATGTCATCACATACTGTGATGTCGTGTGGACCACACCTCCTTCCAGACACTGCTGCTCCCCAGGAGGCTGCCCTGCCTGCCCTGTCTCAGGTGAAGCCACCTGCTGCTGTCTGGCCTGTCACGTGGTCCCTCTCCGTGGGGGTGGGGGTCGGTGCGCAGTTTTTATTAAGAGACACTTATTGTCAGAATGATCTGGAACCTCTGGGTCCCCAAGTTCTCGACTCAAGTGTGAGTGGGCGTGAGAGTGACTCTGGGGGGACCGTCTGGGGCCCCACAGGCCTGATGCCGACGTCCCCCCCACCCGCAGACTACCCATGGCGCTGGAGCCAGGCCATCCCCATGAACTCTGCGCTCATCAAGTGGCTGTACCTGCCAGACTTCTTCCGGGCCCCCAACTCCACAAACCTCTTCAGTGAGTGTCTGCCGGCCGGGCCGCCCCCCACACGCCACCCCTGGGGCCTCTGCGCATGGGCTGTGCGTGGGCCAGTGAGGGGGCGGGTTTCCCAGACCCTGCCAGCCAGGCCCACGTCCTATGTTCGGGGGGCCTTCCACGGGCACAGACTCCTCCCCACAGGCACGTCCTCGGGGAGCTTTGGGCCCCGACTCGCGCGTGTTCCACGGGACTTGTGAGAGCACCACACCCCCATACACACCTGTGTGAGCTCACAGGTGTGCACACGCTGATGCCCCGCGGTGGGCAGTCGGGCACATGTCAGCCCACATGCCCTGACATGCAGGTACACAGACAAGCAGCCGTGTGCACAGAGCCATGTCCTCAGACCCTGACACCGACTTGCCGACATCACGTGCGCTGGTGCTGACGGGTGGACGTGGTTGCCCACGCACGAGTGCACACCCCGTCCCGCTGTGTGTGCCGTGCTAGGATGCAGCGCGGCCACATGTCCTGTGTCCCGCAGGTGACTTCGTCCTGCTGCTCTGTGCCTCCCAGCAGTGGCAGGTGTTCTCCGCTGAGCGCACCGAGGAGTGGCAGCGGGTGGCCGGCGCCAACACTGACCGCCTGGAGCCGCTGCGGGGCGAGCCCAACCCGGTGCCCAACTTCATCCACTGCAGGTGGGGCCCGGCTGCCCCCTGCTGCGGGGCCTTTTGGGAGGGGGTGGCAGGGGCAGCGCAGTCACAGCCCCGCCCGCAGGTCCTACCTCGACATGCTGAAGGTGGCCGTCTTCCGCTACCTGTTCTGGCTGGTGCTGGTGGTGGTGTTTGTCACGGGGGCCACGCGCATCAGCATCTTCGGGCTGGGCTACCTGCTGGCCTGCTTCTACCTGCTGCTGTTCGGCACCAGCCTGCTGCGCAAGGATACGCGGGCGCAGCTGGTGCTGTGGGACTGCCTCATCCTCTACAACGTCACCGTCATCATCTCCAAGAACATGCTCTCGGTGAGCCGGCCCTGCCCTCCTCGGCTCAGGCCCGGTCGGCCGTCCCCACCCCCTCCGCCCAGAGGGGCCCGGCTGACCCCTGCTCCCCCCAGCTCCTGTCCTGCGTGTTCGTGGAGCAGATGCAGACGAACTTCTGCTGGGTCATCCAGCTCTTCAGCCTCGTGTGCACCGTCAAAGGCTACTACGACCGTGAGTGCGGGCGGCAGGGCACGGGGTGCGCGGGACGCCGGCCCCCCCGGGCCGAGCCTGAGCCTGGCCGGCGCCTGTCCCGCAGCCAAGGAGATGATGGCGCGGGACCAGGACTGCCTGCTGCCCGTGGAGGAGGCCGGCATCATCTGGGACAGCATCTGCTTCTTCTTCCTGCTGCTGCAGCGCCGGGTGTTCCTCAGCCACTACTTCCTGCATGTCAGGGCCGACCTGCAGGCCACGGCCCTGCAGGCCTCCAGGTGGGCAGTGAGGGGCGCCGCTGGGCCCTGCCATGAGGCTGCATGTCCCTGGCGGGAGAACTGAAGGGCTGAACCCAGACCTGCCGGCATTGTCACTCTGCTCCCGCCACCCGGGATGCCAGCTCTGTTACGGAAAGCAGGATGAGCCCTCGGTGGTGGGGAGCGCGGCCCGGTCCCGCTGGCTGGTGTTTCAGCCCTGAGTGTGCACCCCAGCTGGGGGGCCGTGGCAGTGTCTCAAACTCCCCGGCAGAGGGCCTTCCTCCCCTGGGCTGAGCTCTGGCACCAGGTGGGCGGGCGTCACACCTGCCGGCCTCTTGGTTGGGACGGTTCCTACTGCGTGAGGGTCTCTTCTCTCTCACCGCATACAACGCGGGGTGGGGGGCGGGGCGGGGTGTGGGTGGAGACCTGCCTGCCCCACTGGCCCCGTGTCGGGAGAGGGACCACAGCATGGGTGGGGAGGAGTCGGGGCTCCATCCCCGGGTTCATGCCCTGTCCTCTCCCACAGAGGCTTTGCCCTCTACAACGCTGCCAGCCTCAAGAGCATCGACATCCACCGCAAGGCAGAGGAGAAGTCCCTGGCCCAGCTAAAAAGACAGTATGTGCCCTCTGGGGTGGGGACACCCTGGGCTCTTCTGTCAGCCGTGCTGAGTCCCCTCCCCCTACAGGATGGAGCGTATTCGCGCCAAGCAGGAGAAGCACCGGGCAGGCCGCGGCCGCCCAGAGGACCCCGGCCAGGAGCCAGGTGAGTGTGGACACAGCCTGGAACCTCAGAGGGCCCCTGTGTCCAGCATGTCTGTGCCCACTGGAGTCTGTCTGCGTCCGTGCCATGCCGTGTCCTGGGGCCCCCAGCCCACCTGTCCTGTGCCGCGTGGCCACCCTCTGTCTGCAGGCCCAGCGGCTGCCCCGAGACTGTCTGCACATGTGGGCTTTCTGCTCCCCAAGGGCTCTGAGCCCCCTGACCCCACACACTCCCCTCACTTGGAGCTCTAAGTGCATCCGGTCCCCAAGGTGGTGGCTCTCACGGCCTCCAGGGCTGTCCCCACACCCCATGGCTCACGCTCACCCTGCCCCTCCACAGGGCCTGGCAGTCCAGGGGGCTCCTCCCTGCCACGGAGACAGTGGTGGCGGCCCTGGCTGGACCACGCCACAGGTACCCCCGACGGGCCTGCCACGGGCACCCCCTCCCTTGACTGTTGTCTTAGCTTCCCTCCCTGCCCGCTGACCCCCAGGCCCCAAGCCATGGGACCTGCTCAGCCCCATCTGGGTGGGGGGAACCTCTCTGACCCCAGCATGTTCCCCTCTCTCTGCCTTCCCCACGAGCCCGCTCCGAATCACACGTTAGTAATCGGCCGAGTGCTGACTTCACCTGGGCCCCCAGCGGCAGGCTGGGCTTTTCTCCTGTGCTTTCACGACTCGTGGATTCCGTGGTCTGAGCGTTTGCTGGTAGTCTGCAGTCTGTCCTCTCTGCACCCCCGTGCTGGCCGTGCACCGTGCTTGCCCTCGCTCCCTGTCTGCACCTACCCAGCACGCTGGCCTGTGTCCTGTGCGTGTGCCATCACCCTCTGCCTGCCCGGGGCTTCTCCCCCTGGGATGGGGGGCACCTGGGCCTTGGCCCTGCGGGTGGTGGGTGCCCAGGGAGCCTGGGCCGGCAGCACACCTGGGCCTGTTACTGACTCCCCCCAAACTGAAGAAACGGACCAAGCGGTCTTGCTGGGGTGCTAGGGGGCTGCCCTGGGAGGGGGGAGCTGGCTCTCAGGCCCTCCCTGCCTGCAGTCATCCACTCCGGGGACTATTTCCTGTTTGAGTCGGACAGCGAGGAGGAGGAGGAGGCCCTGCCTGAGGACCCCAGGCCATCGGCACAGAGCGCCTTCCAGGTGAGTGACAGCAGTGCCGGGCTCGGTGGGCTGCGTGGACCAGGTGTCTGCCCCGCGGCCCCGCAAGGGCTCTATCACGAAGGTCCCCAGTGGGCACAGACAGCGGGGACCTGGGGCCAGGCCTGTCCCATCCCAGCTGGGCTTGTCCTCTTCCTGGGGAGGCCCAAGTCCTAACCTTGAGGGCCGGGCCCGCAGATGGCGTACCAGGCATGGGTGACCAATGCCCAGACGGTGCTGCGGCGGCGGCGGCAGGAGCAGGCACAGCAGGAGCAGGCGGGGCAGCTGCGCCCGGGTGAGCTGGCGGGCGTGGGGGCTCTGGCGGGGGAGCTGCAGGGCCCGAGACGCTGACCCGGACCCCTGTGCCCAGGAGGTGGCCAGAACCAGGAGCTGGAGCCGGAGGAGGAGCCCGAGGAGGAGGTGGCAGGTGCGTGGGCCCAAGGGCTGGGGGCTGGGGGCGTTCCTGGCCCACCGTGCCCGTCTCCAGCACCCCTCGCGCTCCCTGCAGGCCGCAGCCACGTGATGCAGCGGGTGCTGAGCATGGCGCAGTTCCTGTGGGTGCTGGGGCAGGCGCTGGTGGACGGGCTGACGCACTGGCTACGTGACTTCACCAGGCACCACCGCACCATGAGTGACGTGCTGCTCGCGGAGCGCTACCTCCTCACGCAGCAGCTCCTCCGGGTGAGCTGCGGCCCCCCCCCAGATTCCACCCGGCTCTCCAGCCACATCCTCGCACCAGCTGCTAGTCGGCCATGCCCACGTCATGCCCGCCAAGGCCCCACGCCCCGTATGTCCTGCCCCTCCTGTGCCCTGACCCCCCCGCTGCCCTGCAGGACGGAGGGGTGAGCCCGGATGTCTTGAACCAGCTGTACTCGAGTGAGGCTGAGGCTGCGCTGCGAGGACTCTCGGAGGCTCACGTGCCAAGCACAGTGTCCAGGTGGGCACTGGCCCCGGGGCTGGGGGTGGGCCAGGACCCTCCCCACAGCCCCAAGCAAGGCTGGCCCCGAGTGCCCAGGCCTGAGCTGTGGTCAGGCAGTGAGGGTGGAGCAAGCAAGTACAAACCATGCTTCATCCTAAGTGGATGGAATTCACTCTGTCTTCGTGTCAGGAGGGCTTTTAATACCATTTCCATTTCATATATCTAAAGAAGGACTCTGGAAGCCATTTAGCCAAACAGTTTTCAAAGCGGAGACTTGCTTTTTTAAACAAACTCTTATTCTTACGTGGGATCCCAATATATGAAAAGGTAAGTGTTGTACTGGCTAATGTTAGAGAAAAGGGCTCAGGACCCTCCCTGACTCTCTCCCCGTCAATCCTATAGGAAGGGCGTGGCCCTGCCCTGCCAGCCCGTCTCACTGTCCCCTTGTCCCCCAGAGCACCTTGGGCCCCTCCCTCCTCTGCCCGGAGCCCAGGTCCAGCTCTGACCCGCTTCCCTCCGCAGCGGGCTGGGGACCGAGGAGCAGCTGAGCAGCGTGACGGATGCCAGCAGCCCCCTGAGCACCGGCTATCACACGCGCAGCGGCAGCGAGGAGGTCGTCACCGACCCCGGGGAGGCCAAGGCTTCCCTGCGCGGCTCCCAGGAGCTTCCGGCCAGCACTTGCGCCCGTACCCGCACGGCCAGCGAGCTGCTGCTAGACAGGTGCGGCCCTTGCTGGGCCCTGCGAGGGGAACGTGGCGGAGCTGCCCTGGAGCCAGCCTGGGGTCGGGAGCCCATCCATCCCCTCGGGGCCTCGTGTGGCTGCGAGGCCCCAGGTCTGTGGTCTCCCGCAGGTGCCTGCGCATCCCGGAGCTGGAAGAGGCGGAGCGGTTCGCGGAGGGGCAGGGCCGGGCGCTGCGGCTGCTGCGCGCTGCGTACCAGTGCGTGGCCGCCCACTCGGAGCTGCTCTGCTACTTTGTCATCATCCTCAACCACATGGTCACCGCCTCCGCCAACTCACTGGTGCTGCCCGTGCTGGTCTTCCTGTGGGCCATGCTGTCCATCCCACGGCCCAGCAAGCGCTTCTGGATGACGGCCATCGTCTTCACCGAGGTGGGCGGGCTGGCAGGCGGGCGCGGGGCAGCCTTAGCCCCCCACCCCACCCCACCCCCGTGCTGAGCCCCCTCCCCGCAGGTCACAGTGGTCACCAAGTACTTGTTCCAGTTCGGCTTCTTCCCCTGGAACAGCCACGCAGTGCGGCGGCGCTACGAGAACAAGCCTTACTTCCCGCCGCGCATCCTGGGGCTGGAGAAGACGGACGGCTATGTCCAGTGCGACCTAGTGCAGCTCATGGCCCTCTTCTTCCACCGCTCCCAGCTGCTGGTGAGCCGCGGCCGTGGCGGGTGGGCAGCACTCACCCAGCGCCTGCCGGCTTCCTCACCGCCCTCTCCCACAGAGCTACGGCCTCTGGGACCACGAGGATGACCCGCTGTCCAAGGAGTACGACAGGACCAGCAGGAAGGAGCAGGGGGCTGAGGAGGGGCCCCAAGAGGATTCAGAGGTCCCCGAGGCCACCACCAAGGACCACATGCAGGTAGAAGTGAGGGGCGGAGCCAAGGATGGGGTCCCAGAGCCCCAGACGGAGCAGAAGCCCCGCAGTGCACGGCACCTCAGTCTGCGTTTGAGGAGGAAGAAGAAAGAGAGCCCAGGGCCCGAAGGAACAGCAGCCATCGGTACGGTAGCTCTGACCACAGCCTCCCAGGTGCTCTGTGTGGAGCTGCTGCCCCCGAAGCTTGTGGGTAGGCGGGTGGGGAGGGCCTCTCCTTCAGATAAGACCACCAAGCCCCCTGCAGGGCCCACCCACATCCCAGGATGGCCCTGGAGACCCAGGCCCTGGCTGTCCCCCAGGCACAGGGTGAGGTCTGTTGACCTAGGCCACCCCCCAGAGGACACAGCCCCAGCTGCCACCTGCTGTCAACACTGGGAGGTTCCTGCCCGCCTCTTGGGGTGGGCAGGAGCCCTGGGCTGGCCCCAGTCCCCAGTGGGCTCAGGGAGTGGTGGCTTCTCCCCAGAAGCAAAGGATGGGGAAGAGGAGGAGGAGATAGAGGACAAACAGGCTGCCTCGGGGAGACAGAAGAAGCCAAGCCACTCCCGAGAAAGAGTGAGGGCAGCTGGGCTCCGGCTGCAGAGCTTCTGCCTGGCCCTGTGAGTCGCCGGGCCTGGGAGCGGCCGGGCAGAGGGACAGCGGGGGCAGGCGGCACCCAGCTGAGTCCACCTACCCGCAGGGCCCAGAGCGTGTACCGGCCGCTGCGGCGTTTCTTCCACGACATTCTGCACACCAAGTACCGTGCGGCCACTGATGTTTACGCCCTCATGTTTTTGGCGGACGTCGTTGACTTCATCATCATCATCTTTGGCTTCTGGGCCTTTGGGGTGAGCCGGGTCAGGACCCCCCTGTGAAGGCAGAGTCCAGCAGCTGCCCTGCCCCAGGCTGCGGCTCCCGCTGACCTGTGCTCTCCCTGCCACAGAAGCACTCGGCGGCCACGGACATCACGTCCTCCCTGTCGGACGACCAGGTACCTGAGGCCTTCCTGGTCATGCTGCTGATCCAGTTCAGCACCATGGTCGTCGACCGCGCCCTCTACCTGCGCAAGACCGTGCTGGGCAAGCTGGCCTTCCAGGTGGTCCTGGTGCTGGCCATCCACCTCTGGATGTTCTTCATCCTGCCAGCCGTCACCGAGAGGTGGGGGCTGGGCCCCGGGGAGGTGCTTGGGGGATACCTGCCCCCCACTGTGCAGGCAGGGCTGGGGGCCTCGGGGGCTCATGGCCTCCAGGAGCCTGGTCCCAGCGGGCCCTTGACCTGCCCATCCAGGATGTTCAGCCAGAACGCGGTGGCCCAGCTGTGGTACTTCGTCAAGTGCATCTACTTCGCGCTGTCCGCCTACCAGATCCGCTGCGGCTACCCCACCCGCATCCTTGGCAACTTCCTCACCAAGAAGTACAATCACCTCAACCTCTTCCTCTTCCAGGGGTGCGTGTGGGTCTGGCCTGAGGGTCTTGGGGAGCAAGGCGCGGCCCACATGGGAGACGCCCTGACGGGAACCCTGGCTGTGGGCAGGTTCCGGCTGGTGCCGTTCCTGGTGGAGCTGCGGGCGGTGATGGACTGGGTGTGGACGGACACCACGCTGTCACTGTCCAGCTGGATGTGTGTGGAGGACATCTACGCCAACATCTTCATCATCAAGTGCAGCCGGGAGACGGAAAAGGTACCTGGGCCCAGGGTGGGGGCTGGGTGGGCTGCCCCGCGAGAGCCAGGCCTGTGGGTGTCTCTCCCCAGGGGCTCCCAGCCGGCGCCAGCAGGCCAGGGGGCCTCGGCACTATCAGAGGCCTTTGCCAATTCCAAGGTCTTTAAGCTTCGCCTTTTCCTTCTGGGAGTTTTAGTTTTCACTCTCGGTGACGTGTGGGGCCAGGGCTCCCCGGCTATCCTGGCACCATGTTGGGAAGACCACCCATACCCTTGTCTGAAGCCACCTGACCCTAACGTGAGGGTTTATTTCTAGACCCTCGTCCTGTCCCCTTGACCCACGTCTGTCCTGACTACGGTGGCTTTGCAGTCTGCATCAAGGTTGGACTGTGGGCTGCCGGGAAAGCCAGGCCAGAGCTGAGCAGGTGACCTGTCACATCCTGTGTTGTCCCCCCTAGAAATACCCGCAGCCCAAAGGGCAGAAGAAGAAGAAGGTCGTCAAGTACGGCATGGGCGGCCTCATCATCCTCTTCCTCATTGCCATCATCTGGTTCCCCCTGCTCTTCATGTCACTGGTGCGCTCCGTGGTCGGCGTTGTCAACCAGCCCATTGATGTTACCGTCACCCTCAAGCTGGGTGGCTACGAGGTGAGCACCTGCAGGCCACCTGGGCTCAACCCCCTCCACCGGGGGCTCTGGCATTGCAGCAGCGCCCTCCCCTGTCCTTGTGGACCCCTAGTGGGCTCCACATGGGTCCTGGCCAGCTCCCAGCCCGAGTCACGCTGTCCCCCACCAGCCGCTGTTCACCATGAGCGCACAGCAGCCGTCCATCATCCCCTTCACGGCCCAGGCCTACGAGGAGCTGTCTGGGAAGTTCGACCTCGACCCGGTGAGTGGCCTCCAGCCTGCCACTGCCCAGGGGGAGGGGACAGCTCGTGGGGGGAAGAGGTGGCAGCTGCACCCCACTGACCAGGGCCACCCGCACCCAGCTGGCCATGCAGTTCATCAGCCAGTACAGCCCCGAGGACATCGTCACCGCGCAGATCGAGGGCAGCTCCGGGGCGCTGTGGCGCATCAGCCCCCCGAGCAGGGCACAGATGAAGCGGGAGCTGTACAACGGCACTGCTGACATCACCTTGCGCTTCACCTGGAACTTCCAGAGGTGGGTCCCACACTCGAGGTGGGTCCCACACTCGGGGTGGGCCCGGGGCGCACGCCCTGCACTGGCCCCGTGGTTCACACTGTGCCCCCCACAGGGACCTGGCCAAAGGCGGCACCGTGGAGTACACCAATGAGAAGCACACGCTGGACCTGGCCCCCAACAGCACTGCACGGCTGCAGCTGGCCAGCCTGCTGGAGGGCACCTCGGACCAGTCAGTGTGAGTGGGCGGGGGGCACGCCACACGTGGGCAGGAGGGCAGACAGGGTCTGACCTGCCGGCTCTTCCCCACAGCGTCATCCCCAACCTCTTCCCCAAGTACATCCGCGCCCCCAACGGGCCCGAAGCCAACCCGGTGAAGCAGCTGCAGCCTGGTGAGTGTAGGTGGGAGACGCGGGGGGGGGGGGGCAGGACGCAACCCGGGCCCTGGACAGAGGGGCAGCCCCGGCCCCAACCGCCTCCTGGCTCTGACAGACGAGGAGGCCGACTACCTCGGCGTGCGTCTCCAGCTGCGGAGGGAGCGCGTGGGCATGGGGGCCGCCGGCTTCCTCGAGTGGTGGGTCATCGAGCTACAGGACTGCCAGGCCGACTGCAACCTGCTGCCCATGGTCATCTTCAGTGACAAGGTCAGCCCGCCGAGCCTCGGCTTCCTGGCTGGCTACGGGTGAGTGTGCAGCACGGGGACGTCCTGTGGCTTTGGGGGGGGGGGGCGCTCCCAGCAGCCCCAGAACTCACCCCGTCCTGCCCGGCAGGATCATGGGGCTGTACGTGTCGATCGTGCTGGTGATCGGCAAGTTTGTGCGTGGCTTCTTCAGCGAGATCTCACACTCCATCATGTTTGAGGAGCTGCCGTGCGTGGACCGCATCCTCAAGCTGTGCCAGGACATCTTCCTGGTGCGGGAGACCCGCGAGCTGGAGCTGGAAGAGGAGCTGTACGCCAAGCTTATCTTCCTGTACCGCTCGCCAGAGACCATGATCAAGTGGACCCGAGAGAAGGAGTAGGAGCCGGCGCCCTGAGTACGAAGGGGCAGCCACACGGCGCGCAGCACTCCCAGGGCCGGGGAGCAGCTGTGACCTCTCCTCCTGGCCCACTTGAGCCCTAATGCTGCTGTCAGAAGGACGCTGTGTCCCCACCGCCCCGTCCCCTTGCGTACTGTAGAGTTTTCTAATTAAAAACATTTTTATTTATACCGACAATCACAGGGGCTCCACACCTTGCCTTCCCTGGGGCAGGTGTCTGCTGTCCCTGCACTCGAGTCCTCAAGGCTCAGCTCTCAGCGGCCTCCCCGTCGCTGTCCACGATCAGATACTCTTGGACCTCCTGCAGGACCCGGGCTCTGCGGGGGAAGTCGCACAGTGGGAACCAGCGCCCAGGAGCTCCCCCAAGAAGGGGCTCCCGGGAGGGGCACTGGTACCTCTGGCTGCGGAGCTGGGCCTCGGCCAGGATGTAGGGCGGCAGGGGGTCCAGGGAGGGCTGCAAAAGAGCCAGCGTGGTGAGGGGCCGTGCAGCCACAGAACCCGCCCCTGCATGGTTTGCCATGAGCCACCTGCGAGGGGAAGGTCATCCGTGCCCTGAGCCCGGCCCTGCCAGCTGTGGGGGCACCCACTCACCAAGTCCTTCATGTTCACACGGCAGCCGTAGCACAGCTGCTCAATGACGCAGACTCGGGGGTCCTCCCTGTGGAAGCAGAGCTGGCTGTGTGCCCCATCTTGGCTACTCAGTGCGGGCACAATGAGGAGAGGGCATGGTCCCCCCCGCCTTCCATGCAGCTGCTGGAGGCTGGCTGTGGGGCGGGGCAGGACAGGGACTCACCTCCCGCAGGCCCCCCTGCAGCAGCCCTGGGCCCGGCCCACCCCGGGAACGCAGCGGGGTGCTGGGGGGGTCCCGGCCTCAGCCAGGGCAGTGGGTGGCTGCATCTGGGAGAGGTGCGACGAAGTCTGAGCCCCAAAGGCCGTGGCACTGTCTGTGAACAGAGAGAGGCTAAGGGGACCCTGGGGCTGCTGAACCCCAACACCCACTCCCTGGCTCCCCGCAAAGCCCCAGCACAGACCAGCATCGTCGACATCCAATGTGCACATGCAGAGGAGGCAGCGGGGTCCAGCAGCACAGCCGTCCCACGGTGCCTTGGCCAGTTTCTCGCTCGTCCTGTGGCCAGGTGGGGGCAGGTCACACACTCAGTGCAGCCTTGCTCTACCCCAGGAGGCGGCTCAGCCAGTCCCTCCCCTCGCACCTGTACACAGTGCTGACAGTGGAGGGGAACTGGGTCTGTAGCCGCAGGAGGAAGGCTTCCATCAGCCGGTGGATGCTGGCCTTCTCGGGGGCCTGGGGATGACGAGAAGGGGCTGTGTGCGGCCCTGGGCGAGGGGCTCCACATGGCCAGGCCCTGAGTCCGCCTTTGTTGGGGCTGGAGGAGCAGTCAGATGACACTCCCACCCTACAGTTTGCCGGTAGGGGCATCACGACAGCCACCATCCCTCTGAGGGATGGAGACTAGTGGCCGGCTGCTTCTGGCCCCTCCAAGGCACAGGGTGGGCTTAGTGGCCAACCCTGGGGGATGCCGCTACTGGCACTGACAGAACGTAGCTCCGGTCACTGGCGACCTCTGACAAAGTGGCGGGAAGACCACTCCCACCTGGTCCATGCCCTCACCTTGGTGTCGATGGCCGGCGTGAAGACGGAAGGGACGGCAAACAGGTGGTTGTAGAAGGCGACCTCCTTCAGGGTGTGGTCCCGCATGGGCCGCACCAGCACCACATCCCCGTGCCGCTCGTCGGAGAAGCCCTGGGGGAGGCAGGGCCCGCGTGGCTGAGGTCCGAGTGCCCCCACACCTCTGTGTGGGAGACCCCAGGACTGAAGGAGGAGGGTGGGGAGGCCGTCTGGGCCTCCGGGTGCCTGCGTACCGTGTCCCAGGCCAGGAAGGCCCCTCTCCCCAGCGCCAGGTTGGTCATGAGCTTGACGGCCAAGCGGGTGCAGCTCTCCCCAGTCATCACCTTGGAGTAGCCGTGGGCTCGGGCCACGTGCAGGATCAGGTGGGTCCTGTGGTGTAGATTGCCTCAGAGGCCTGGGGGGCCAGGACCCCAAGGTGGGGTCCTTAGAGAGCGTGGGGGTGGTGGTGCCAAGCTTGGGTGGGGGACGGCACTCACCGCAGGGTCTGCAGAAGCTCCTCCTTGGCCGTCAGCGTCTTCACCGAGTGGAACAGTCTGGACAGAGCCTCAGTCTGGGCAGCTGCAGGTGACCCTGCCAGGCTCGGGGGGCCCAGGGGTTTCTGCATGTGGGGCTGGCTCAGCTGCCCCTGCTCCTGGGCTGGGCTGGAGCCATCCTGGGCACCCTCAGCCTGAGGCACGTGCTGCTGCCGGAGGAAACTGTCCACGGCCGCCTTGTAGGCCCCCTCGGTCCCCACCGGCTCCCGGACGGAGCAGCACAGCACCGACGGTGGCAGGCTGAACACCTTCCAGGACGTGGGAGAGGGCGGTGAGGCCAAGGCCCACGCCTACCCTCACAAACACACCACAAGGACACGGAGGCCCAGGGCTGGCCTAGTAAGCAGACACGTGCCCCTCATGGACACCCCAGAGATCACATACAGAGACAGGCCCACTCACCTCCTCTAAGGTGACTAAGTGCCACGGGAATCCGATGGTTTGCAGGACCAGCTTCACTTCGGCCAGCGTCTTTGCTCTGTCCTCTGCGCTCTGGCCACAGGCTGCTCCCTCTGAAAAACTGGCAGGATGAGGCGGCACATCCTGGCTCATGGTAGAAGAGCCCAGGCGGGGGGGGGGCCAAGGGCCGCTGCCACAGGGAGACATCCTCTGAGGCTGTGCGGGGTGTGGTGGATGCTGTTTTCCTGGGGGAGTTCTCAGAGCGGGCAGGGCTCTCCCATGGCTGTCCCACAGCAGCAAGGGTTGGGGAGGCAGCACCCGGCCCCTGCACACCCTGCCCTGGTCACCAAGACACACCCTTCTCAGTCCCCAGGCCCCGTAGTGGGGGTGCGTGCCACTCCCCCCTCCCCCGAGACCTCCTGACGATGGGCTGAGACCCGGGTACGGTGGTGTGTCTAATGGTAGATACATCCATTGCCCACTTCAGAGAAATGTCCCCACCAGGGCCTCTATGTGGGGACGGCACCCTCAGCAGTTCTTGACGAGTCCTATCAGACGGAGGGTCAGCAGGGCCCACCCCAGACAACTGGGTTCTGGGGAATGTGACAGCCATACATACCGTCGATGTAGATGACCCCTGGCACAAAGCGCAGTCTTTTCGCAGAATCTTGACTCAGGCCCTACGGGGAGAAGTGCCAGAGATGTGATCCCCAGCCACAAGCCACGGGACGCTTTCCCGGCTGAGAACATTTCTCATCGGGATTTTGTGCCCTCCTAGAAGGTAAAATGACCCCACTTAGTAGACGAGGCCATTGGGACTTGGTGCCAGGCAGGCCCCAGAGGCAAGGCTGCACAGTCTAACAGACGGGGTCTTCACTCCCCTGGGCAAAGGCCCCCGTCTGCAGAAACCTCACAAGTTGCTCCTCACCAGCCTGTCCTTGACATCCCAACCATGCCCCAAGAGAGGAAGCTGGGGCCACCGTGCCACCTACCCAGGCACCTCTGACCACTCAGAGCATGCTCAGACTCAGGAGTGGACAGTAACAACGTGCAGAGGGCAGTGCGTGGCCGGGCACAGGAGGACAGTGCCAGGCGCTGGACAAGTGGGGGCAGGGGCTACCTCACCACCCAGGCAGGTGCAGGGACCTTAAGGTGAGAGGAGAAAACCAGCCACGCAAGTGCCACACAGGGTGTCATCCTAGGCCACCGACCCCTCCCTTCTCATCCTGCCTGCCCTCCCATGGCCACAGCCTCCTCCAGTCGGCCCCTGCCACTGAGAGTGTGGAGAGACCTGCCCTGGACATCCCAAGCTGGCCCCAGACACGCCAGGGCACAACCCCACCACCCTCAGCCACACCCCTGTGCAGCTTGAGTCAGTGCCCCCTCCCACTGCTGCTCCCCCGTTCCACCTGGCAACCCCCCTCAGGTCACACTCCGCTGAGCTGCGACCGCTGTTTTCCGGTAACTACGCTGCTGTGCAGGCCAAGCAGATGGACAGCGCTAAACTGGAACACCGCTGAGAGCCCCAAGAGTCCCCTCACCCTGAAGCTCTGCCCAGCAGCCTGGGCCCGGAGGGTGGTGCAGACCTACCTCAAGGACCTGCCAGACCATGGAGCTGGATGAAGGGCCCCCCGACCACGCCAAGAGCACCTGGGGGAGAACAGCACTGAGCACCACAGCTCCAGCACACGTGTCTGCCCCACCTCGTGAACAGCCCCAGACAACAAGTCCACCTCCAAAGCCCAAGGAGGGGCTGGAGGGCTGTGGCATCCAGGCCACCTGCGGGAGGGACAGCAGAGGCCTCTAGCCTCAGGGCCAGACTGCTCAGTCAGACCCCAGGACTCAGCCGTTACCTTCTCACCCGGGAAGATGAGCCGGTTCTTCCCCAGCATAGCCCTGAACTTGTGGACATAGAAGGCCTTGAAACAGTCCCTGCAACACAAGACGCTGAGATGAAGGAGCAGCTCCGCACCTGCATAGCCGGGCAGCGCCCTGAGGCCCTGCCGAGTTACATTTTCCTTCTGGTAGCGATTTTCTCCTTTAAAAGCAACACTGTCACATTGAGGCTCTGCCCAGAGAGCTGCAAAGGGGACTGGGGTTGAGGGGCTGTCCCAGCTATGGTTCCCCAGGGCAAGTACAAGGCTCACTGGGGTCCCCCCAACAACCCCCACCATGTGTGAGCTGCGTGGGGTGTGGGTGCCAGAGCCCAGGCACCATCTGCACCCACTGGTGCTCAGGAAGGACCCAGCTGGCAGAGTGGGCAGACTCAGCCACATGCAGGGCAAGGCGACCCCCAAGCCCCATAAAAAAATGAGTTGATGACCTGCTCCCAAGCACCACCTCCCCGGGGTGAAGTGGGGAGATGCTGAGAGGCTGCAGCAAGGACCCAGCGCCCTGGGGCTCCACAGCTGGCTCCCCACTGTGCTGGGCCTACCTGGCCCAGAAGTGGCCAGGAGGCTCAAGCACATGCGCAGGCCTGGGCTTGGCCCCAAACCCACAGAATCACAACTCCAGACAGGGCCTGGGAAGCTGTGTTCTTAATAAACTTTCCAGCTGACTCTCGTCACCAGGTCAGAGGTTCTCAGCTTTGGCTGCAGGTCAGGATCCCACAGGCCAACTGAGTCAGGATTTGGGGTGGGACCCAGGAATCTGCATCAACGCTCCCCTGCAAACCTAGTGGGCAGAGCAAAGAGCGGCAGCTGGCAGAGGGGAGCAACGTTGCCACAGGAGGCCACACTGCACCTGGGGCCATGTCCCAGGTCCTCTTCCTCCCCGTCGGATACAGCAATCCCTGCCAATGGGCCCCACACACATGAAGCCGACCAAATGCCCCATGGGCAGTTTCATGCTCCCCTGGAGCAAAACGCCAGCTCTACGGACTCCAGATGGCCAGCAAGTGCTGACGGGGAAACGGAGGTGACTCCCTAGGAAGTAGCTCAGGGTGTGGCGAGTCTCACTGAGGGGGGACACAGGTGCTGCACTTCACCTGCCCTTTGTGGGTGAGGATTACCTGCTGCTCCCTGTACTGCTAGCTGGGATTCAAGCGTGGTTCACGTGGACACATCGTGTCTGGACTCCTGAAACCACGCTGTCCCCCTCTAAGACCAGGTTTCCCAACACATGCCTGTTCTTAACAATTGCTGGAGAACCTTGCTCAAAACCTAGAATTCCAAAACCTCCACTTGGAGGGTTGGCTTCCCAATCATTCTCAGGCCCCAGCAGGCATGGCAGGGGAACCTCTGGGCCCCGATGGCCACAAGAGCCTCGCCTGTAGCCACGGTAGCTCCTCTCCTTGGTGAACTCTCCAGCAGACTGGAGTGGTCATCGTTTTCAGACTCTCCTAGGTGGTTAAAGCAGCGCCTGCCTTACACAAAATGCATTTCCAGGTGGCACACACCTCATCTTCCAACCTACCAGGCTCCCAAAAGATGGTCATGAATAAGAAAGTTTGTGGAAAACACTCTACTCAGTAGCCCCCCCAACCCCAGTTTCTTTTTGGAACATTTTAGAAAATAAGAGCCCAAGAGTCTTGGGGAGCAATATAAAAATATGAGGTCATCACTCATTCAACAGACATATGCTATGCAAAAAAAGTATACAACTTAGTCCCTAAGAGGGGCTAAGAGATGAGCCCCTCTTAGGGAAATGAGAGAAACTTGGCCTTGCCCTTGGGGAGCTATGGATCTAATGGAAACAATCAAACATTAAAACAGACCCCAAAGAAGATGGGACAGGGCCACAGAAGAATTATGGATAAAATGGAACATCCTTGGCCGGGCGCAGTGGCTCATGCCTGTAATCCTAGCACTCTGGGAGGCCGAGGCGGGTGGATCACTCAAGGTCAGGAGTTCGAAACCAGCCTGAGCAAGATCAAGACCCCGTCTCTATTAAAAATAGAAAGAAATTAATTGAACTAAAAATATATATAAAAATTAACCAGGCATGGTGGTACGTGTCTGTAGTCCCAGCTACCTGGGAGGCTGAGGCAGGAGGATTGCTTGAGCCCAGGAGTTTGAGGTTGCTGTGAGTTAGGCTGATGCCACAGCACTCTAGCCCGGGCAACACAGTGAGACTCTGCCTCAAAAAAAAAAAAAAAAAAGGAACATCCTCATGCCCTGGCCCCTCTGGGAATTTGCCTCTGCTCTGGTCCAAAGGCTTCCCCCAGACCTGGGGAAGGCTGGAGCTCTCCTTCCAAGCCTCTATCCCCCCCCTTCTCCTACCCCGCAAAAAAGAGGCATCTCGTGAGGTAAACAACTTTCATCCAGAGCACCTGCCGGAGTTCCCAGGATGCTCTGATCTGCCCCTGGAGGTATCCCAGCTGCACCCAAATGCCCATTCCTCCTACACTTTATTCCAATCTAGGCACCCACCCCCACTTTCAACTCTCCCTCAGAGCCCTTCCTGCCCCCACCTGTGGCTAGATCCCAGGCAATTGGTATCCAAGCAGGAAATCAACACTCTCCCACCTCTTCCCACTCTCCCAACATTAGAAGTAGGAATAAAGTAGCGAAATGCTTTTAAAAGGAAAAAATAAAGCCTCAGAAACTGGGGCTATCCTTGCGGCTGAACAAGACCATGTTTGTCACCGTCTCTTGCCCACCTCCAGGCCTCACCTGCAGAAGGCATCTCCTGCTCGGATCACCACCACCGGCAGGCCTTCCTTGCACTTCACACATTTCTGCTCACAGCTTGGGAGGTGTGAGGGGGAGGAGAGAACATGAACACAGATTACATGCCCCCCACTCCCAGTGGTCTTTGGGGAGACAGCTCCTGTTTCTCACCCTGAGCTGGGTCAGGCGAAGACACCCAAGCACACACACAAATCAGGGTTGGGGTTTTGTCCAAACTACCAGCAAAAGATAAAAGCTCCGGGGGTAATGTTTAGTCCAGAAAGACCGCCTCTCAGTCTCTCAGGGGCTGGCACCGAGGGAAGACACAGAACTTGTTCTGTGCGGCCTGGGGGAGAAATGGAACCAGCGGGTCGCAGCGGCAGGGAGGGCCAGCCTCACCTCCAGGGCGCTGTCGGCGGCAGGGCCGTCCCCAGTGGCTGCTAGAATTAGAGATGCGAGCCGGTAGAGCGAGCCCCCTCCCCGGGCGTTCGTCGCCTGCTTGACGGCCACCCCGGGCCGGCCTCTCCGGGGACTGGACCGACAGCCACTAGGGTCCCTCCCGGGGCGTCCCGGAGCGCGGCCAGGGCTCACGGCCGCCAACTTACCCAGGCCGCGGTGCCGGCGGCGGCTCCTCGGTTGCCGGCTCCCGGTAGTCCTCGTCCACCTGACACATGGCCGCCGGGGTCCGGTCCCAGGCGACGGCGTTGGCAGCGGCTGCACAGGCGCAAGTCGCGCCCAGATGACGCCACCGCAGCGCGGGCGCGGCCATGACGCGCGCCGGGCGGGGCGGGCGCGCTCCGGTGACGTCAGCGCGGCGCCGTCGCGGCCGTGACGCGCGAACCTGGCCGGACCGGGCCGGGCCAGGACAGGGGGCGGGCGGCAGCGCGGGCCTGGCCCCGGGATGGCGATGTTCCGCAGCCTGGTGGCCTCGGCTCAGCAGCGGCAGCCGCCGGCCGGGCCCGCGGGCGGCGACAGCGGCCTGGAGGCGCAGTACAGCTGCCCCATCTGCCTGGAGGTCTACCACCGGCCCGTGGCCATCGGCAGCTGCGGCCACACGTGAGCGCGCCCGGCCCGGGGGGCGGCGGGGTCCGCGACCCGCCCCGGGAGGGGTCCCGAGGCCGGCGGCCGTCCGGGTGCGGCCCCGGCGCGGGGACTCGGGGGCGCGGGGACTCGGGGCGCGTCGGGGGTCCGGGCTCCCCTGCGCGGCGCCGCCCCTGCCCTCTGCGCGGGCGTCCTCAGCCCAGGCTCCTGCCCGCCGCCTCCAGGCGCTCGATCCGACCACCCCTTGCGCACACGGGGACTACCTGCAGCGCTACCCAGCCTCGGGGACCCCTGGGGGCTGCTCACGGCCACAGAGGGCCGCCCGGACACTCAGATGGCCGCAGATGCGACCGCTGCGCCAGTCGCCGTGGTTCTGTCTGGTGGAGTGGGGCGGACAGTTGTAAATAAATGACTTGTGGCTGTCGCTGTCAACTCGTTTTCAGACCTACTGTCTGCTTGTTTTGAACACAGGAGTTCCCTAAAGTTAGGAGAGAGGCTGGTTTGGCATCTGGTGGTGTTTTGTTATGTTTTGAAGAACTTGAGTCACACCGATCACTGAGTAGCCAGGCTGGCCCGCAGGGGCCCACATACGAAGCATCTTGCAAGGGTTTCCAGCTGCACCAGGGCCCCCTGGGTGTTTCAGGAACAGAAACTTTAAGGATGTGCCTCTCCTTACCGCAGGGAGCTGTGCTCAAGTCTTCTGGAGTTGCCAGCTGGGTTTGGAAGGAGCGGGGCTCAGAGGGGCTGCTCCAAGATCTCTCCTAAGTGCTGAATACAGCTCTTGAGCAAAATTGGCTGTGTGGAGCCAGAGGGCAGGAGGGCTTCCCCACAGACCAGGCTGCTGAGGAGGTGGGGTTGGGCCAGTGCACCCAGGCAGGTAGGAGGCCCTAGAACATTTTGCAAAAAAAGGCAGCTGACTTCAGAGCCTTCTGATACAAAGAGGGAGGTGGAACTGCCGGGAGTGTGTGTGCTAATCACCCAGGGAGGCGGCAGGGACAGTCAGGATCCAGAGCCGCCTTCCTTTCCCGGCCCCCAGTGTCAGGAGGCACAGGCGCCTGCCCACACCAGTGGAGCTCTGCCGACTTCTCTTGTAAGGGTGCCAAGGGTGCTGCTCCTGCTCAGTCACACTCTGCTGTGACAGTTTGGTGGGGCAGCCTCCCAATGGGACTTATTGCTTGTGAGCATGTACTGGTGGGTGTGTGTTTCTGTTCTGCATCTCCCAGGCCGTTGCTGGGAGCTGTCAGGTTTGTCTTGGTGTCACTTCAGAAAGCGTTTTTCATGGGTTTCGGGTCCCTTCACCCTGACGCGGACCACAGCATTCTGGTTTCCTCATTTGCACAAATCAGTATTTGTTCTTTTTCCCCCAAGTATCTTTTCTTAAGCTGTAGTTTTCAGAATATGGGACTACACAGAACAGTAAAGGCATCTTTCCTATAAGCCCCCTCACCTTGCCCCTTTCCTGGGCAGGGCTGACAATTCTGTCTCCGTGGTCCTGCAAGAGCCCTTCACACAGCCTTTGCCTTCAGGTTTCCTCCTGGCTCTTCTGCCAGCATTGCTTTCTGGCTGTTGTCTTGCTGCCTCTAACTCTCTTGATTTCTGGTCAGGTGTCACTATGGCACGATGCAGAAAGCGTAAAGGTTCACGTGTTTCCTTTAAAAAGTTTGCTGATGGGCTGATTCCTCCCTCTCCGAGAGCTTCCAGACCACAAGCAATTTCCTTCCCCAGAGTAGGTTTTCTTGTGGTGGGAGTGTCCCAGTGTGGGGCAGGCACTCCGCCCCAGCACGCAGACAGAAGGGCTGTAGGGAGGGCAGGAGAAGGAGCTCGCAGGAATTCCCTGGAGCCCCGCAGGACGTGTTGGCTGTCACACTTGGGGGACAGCCCAAGCAGTGAGCCACATCTGCAGGTCACGAGACTGCCTGGAAGGCCTTTGTAAGGCAGTCCCCACCCGGTCGAGACAGTGACAGGTCTTGGTGGGGGGTCTGGCCTTCTGGCCTTGTACATCTCTGAGACGTTAGCTTGTCCTAGCTCCTGGTGTGTGCAAGAGGCCCAGGCAGGAGCGACACATCAGAGGAGCCATTGTGGACCGGTGTCCCCGCTCGCAGTCCCAGTCCCAGCTGCTGCTGCAAGGCTGTTGACACCCCACACCCACTGCCCTCAGCCTCTTCATCCGGCTGAGAAGCTGCTCAGCACCAGCCCCTGGGCAGACGCCGGCAGGAACTTCCTGTGGGAGAAGTGGGCGCTGCTCGCGGCTGCTGGCTCCCAGCACACCGGGGTGGCAGTCGCTGGAAACTAGGCCACCAGCCGCACACCCCACCTCGAGGATACTTCGTTCTGCCTCCTGCTCCTCAGGGGCAGGACACGGGGCTGGCTGGGCTGCCCGGCGGGCGGGGCTGGGTTCCCTCTTGAGTGTCCCCGTGTCCTGCTGGGGGAGAACGAGGGTGCTGGTCCCCCTACCAAGCTCCTGGACGTCTTCCCGGGGTCGCCCTTCCCAGGCTTTGCACTGAGCAGGTGGCTGTGGGTCAGTGGGCCACCTTGGGTGGCCCACCTTCTGCTTGGCCCTAAGAGCTTTCTGGAGATAGAAGTCACATGCCCCAGGATTTGCTCATTTACAGAGAACCGCCCAGTGGTTTCTCGTGTGTTCACAGCCACCACCCCAGACACGCCAGGACCCTTCCCCACCCCCCATCGCCCCAGCAGCCACTGACCTGCTGTCTCTGAGTTTGTCTTTGCTGGACAAGTGCTGGGCGTCGCCTATGCAACATACAGTCTTTCATGTTCAGCTTTTGCTCAGCATCCTGTTCTCATGGCCTCCCCACCCGTCATGGTGTCAGAGCCTCTTCACTCCTTTTTGTGGCTGAATGACCTGTGGCTGTAAGAGCACATTGGTTCGCCCGTCCGTATGCTGATGGACACCTGGGCTGCCCCCACCTGTGCTGAGAACACCTGCGGGCAGGTCTTCCTGCTCCCCTGTGGGGACCATCTCGCCAGCACCTTGCTCAGTGATGGGCTGAGGTGAGAGGCCGCCCAGGTGTCAGGCAGGGACAGGGATGGAAATGCTCACTGGGGCGCTGGGGGGCGGGTGTCTCCCTTGGAAACTTGCCTGGTGACACCTCGCCATGCTTGGGTGAGGTGAGTGATGAGTGAGGCCTCTTTCCTCTGCAGCAAAAGGCGTGTAAAGAACTTTCGCTTCCTGACAGGTCTGAGGTCTCAGCGTGAATCTGGGTGCAGGCGCGACTGGTCAGGCGGTGGCTCCCCTGGAAACCAGCAGGTGGGGAGAGGGGGTTGAGTTGCTGCCCTGCCTCCCCTCCTCGCCAGCATGGCCTTGTCTTGCGGCAGATGTGCCGACTTCCTGGTGGCCCCTTAGTCCAGTGGAGCGTCCCACCCACGGGCCAGCCTGCCGGCAGGGCACCGGGAAAAGTGAAGTCATGCCCAGCCGACGGCAGGTTTTCGCCATCTGCAAAGCGGCATCTTTCTGTGGGTTCTGGGCCGGTGCCCCTCACCCGCCCCACCGAGCGCTGTCCTGGGGGCTGTGGGCTCCGCCTTGGTGTACGTGTCCCCGTGGCACCGCTCTGCAGGCTGCACCGGGGCCGTTCTGCGTGAGCTCCTTTCCCTCTTTGCACCACGGGGCTTTGTGCCGGTGTCCCTGCTGCCTGGGTCTCCTCCTGTGCGTGAGTGCCGGTGGGAGAGCGTGACCTGCGAGGCCAGGAGACTCCTGCTGCCAGAGCCAAGTGCACATGGCGTTGTTCTCACGGCGCCGGTGTCTCCAGGGCACAGGGCCAAGAGCTCAGGGCCACAGAGCCTCAGGCACCCAAGCACCTGCCAGGCCTGAGCCGAGTGTGCTGCATTCGCTGAGCCTCTGCCCAGGCGGAGCAGGAGCCCCTCCCGCCTGGGAGCTGTCCCGGGGTTGGTGACTGTCCCTGGGCCTGAGAGTGCGCTGCCTCCCAGCTAGCTCGGGCCCTGCCTTGTCCCTGGGCCTGGCTGTTTCCTTTCCCCTGACTGCCAGCGATTTTACTCCCCATAGCACAGCACTCATAGAGTTACTGGGGTCCCCCTGGGCTGTCCCCACACCCCTACAGCCTGGTGAGGCAGAGCCCAGGCCCCCGTCCATGGGAGCTTGTTCTGGGCTGACACTGTGCTGGGGGCCGGGGCTACGACTCTGCCTGCGCCGGAGAACAGCAGGGTCCTACTGCTGGGAGACAACCGTGTCACCTCTTAGCTCCAGGGGCCTGACCAGCTGGCGGGCCTCAGGCACAGGAGTAACTGTCTCCAGAAACACTGACAACAGTGGAGGGGCTGTCCCCTCGGGTCCCGAGTACGTGAGGGCAGGGGATGGGCCTGAGCAAGGCACAGGGTGCGGTTTGGGAGGCCCGAGCTTCTGGCTGGTGCTCACACCTGTGTCCCCGGCAGGTTCTGCGGGGAGTGCCTCCAGCCCTGCCTGCAGGTGCCATCGCCCCTGTGCCCACTCTGCCGCCTGCCCTTCGACCCCAAGAAGGTGGACAAGGCTGCCCATGTGGAAAAGCAGCTCTCATCCTACAAGGCGCCCTGCCGGGGCTGCAGCAAGAAGGTAGCCGCTCACTTGGGCCTCCCTCGCGCCAGGGAGGGGGCTTTGAACGGGGCAGCTCTGGCCATGGGTTCCGCTTTCCAGCAGAAGAACGGGTACGCCGGCCACCTCCCTTTCCTGTTGAGCAAGGAGCTGCTCTGCTCCAGCGTGAGGCAGCCACCCAGGCCCCCTCCTCCCTCCCGCCATCTCTTGCTTCCCGTTGTGACAGCTGAGAGCCAGGGAGGGCCCCACAGGTGGGCCCTGCGCACCTGTGTGCATCGCGGCTAACGCAGGGAGTCAAGGGCTGGGCTGGACCCCCAGGTGCAGACTTGGCACTCGGTGCTTCGCCTGCCAGGTGCCACTGCAGGCTGTGACAGGCGGGACTGGGTGGGGACAGCTCTTGGGATCTCTGAGGCCGGGGCGGAGCCACAGGCAGAGTCGAGGGGGTCGCCAGCGCTGAGCACCCTCCAGCCACGAGAGCTCCAAGCCCAGTCGAGGGGGCGCCGCTGCCCCAGAGCCCACCTGCACCCCACCCCCTTCCCCGCCGCACATGCTGCTCACCTCAGGGTGGGGAGGGCCCGGCCAGCGTCCCCCTTGTCTCAGCAGCTCCCGTGCACCGCCCAGCCAGGGATTCGTGTTGAATTCACGTCCCCTGCCCTTGCCGTGTCCCGGGTTGATGAGATCCGTGGTGCTATTGCAGTGGGGGCGGCCCCTGTTGCTCTGTCCCAAGGGCGAGGTGTCCGGGGCCGCCCTGGGCCCTGGTGGTGGTGAGGCTGAGCCAGGTCCTGGCAACTCCCAGTCTGCTCCCTGGCCAGGCGCCTCTCCCCGGGGAGGCAGAGATCAGATCCTCTGTGTCCCTCAGGAGCCGGCCGGCCTGCTGCACAGCGCTTCCGTCCTCCGACCCGGGCCGCTCAGTGTCCGGCAGCCCGGGACAGGATCGGTGCCGGGCTGGTGTCCAGGGGGGGCCTTGGCAGGGACCCCAGGAGGACCTGTCACCCTGGCCGCCCGAGTGGTGCTGTGTGCCAAGGCCATGCCCTGCGCTCAGGGAAGCAGGCGTCCCTCACTTTCCCCTCAGTTCCGCGAGACGTTTTCCCTGAGCCTCATGGCTTTCGCTGAGTGTCAGGACTTGGTCGCCTCCACCCCACCAGGAGGGTTGGCCATGGCCTCTTCGTGGTTTTTTTTTTTTTTTTGAGACAGAGTCTCACTTTGTTGGCCGGGCTATAGTGTCATGGCGTCAGCCTAGCTCACGGCAACCTCAAACTCCTGGGCTCAAGCGATCCTCCTGCCCCAGCCTCCCGAGTAGCTGGGACTACAGGCATGCGCCACCATGCCCGGCTAATTTTTTCTATATATTTTTAGTTGGCCGATTAATTTCTTTCTATTTTTAGTAGAGAC